>PVJD01012114.1:0-41760 GCA_004026545.1 Mormoops blainvillei
AAGATTCTGGAACTTAGCAGGCACTCCAATAAGTGCTTGCTGACATGAAGAAGTAGGCTGTCAGAAGGAAATGGGCGGAGTGCTTAGGGAAGGGTTCTCACTTGAAGAAACAATTATTGTAAAGTCATCAGCGCATGGTTGTAGCTGAAGGCTGGGTGTTGAATAAGATTTCCCAGGACATCTGATATGGAGTATAAACCGGAAAAGGGTGGAACTCTGGGTGGTGAAGGGGGGCACGACCTTTAAAAGGCCATCAAAGAAAGACATTGAGAAGGGACCGCGTAAGTGGCCCAGCAGCTGGAGGCGGGGCAGTGGCCTTACGGGCAACTGTCACTGAGAGGTTGAGTAAAAAGAGACTGAGCAGAGTCCTCTGCACCTGACCACTGTGAAGGTCACTGGGGATCCAAGCAAGGAAGCTTGTGTGGAGTCGTGAAGCGGAGCCAGTGGGCAGAGAATTGGGGACCTGCTGGACGCCGAGGAAGCAGGGGCGGTTTAGACGATTGTATAAAGACTTGTGCCCTGGAGGAGAGAAACAGGGCGTAGGAAACCCAAGTCTTATAAGAGTAAGTTTTAAGCATATTTATGTGATAGTAGGGAGAAAATAAGGAGATACTAATGACTGATTGGTGGAACAACCTCAGAAGCAAGATGAGGGAACAAGATTGAGATGGTAGATAGTGGAAAAGCTATTTCCTGAGTGCTTTCTTTGTGCCAGGGGCTCTGGAGTTATTTTCATATTTATCATGTCATCCCCACCTTACAACCGCAAAGGGTTGTACTTACTCCTCAGTTTACAGATGGGAAAGTTGACCTTGGCTCAGAGAGGTTAAGCTACTTGCTCAAAGCCACACAGCTAGTGAGATTAGAGTCGAGATTCAAAAACCAAGTCTGTTTGACACGTAGGTTCCTTCTTTTTCTATCACATCGCGCCGCCTCTACTTCTTCTTTGAGAGGAATAAGATCGAGTAAGATGGGTGGAACTGGGGATGTTTGTAGAATGGAGGCATTTTCTCTCTCTCTGTTTAATTCACATGTTTACTGGGATCCTCTCTGCCTCTCTAAATTGAGATAAAATTGCCTCAGGATCATGCCAAGCTTTGTGAAAGTCTCGGGGCCTTTAGGATTTCCACAGACTTCGAGGCTGGCATTCTAGGGGCTCCCCCGGGTCTGTCACGGCCTTCACTGAAGTGGCTCAGTTGAGAAATCCTCCCGCATCCCATGGGCACTCGGATGACCGTGCCTCGTCCTACCGAACAACCTTTTTACCCAGCAGTCATGTCTGTGGTGCTTTTGATGGGGGAGCAAAGGAGGGGTACTTATCTCAGCAACAGAAACAGCTTCTAACTGAACCCAACTTAGTCTAGCTCTTAAAAACCTTTCAGTTTTCCCCACCGGGATTTCTCACTGACCACATCCCCCATGGGTATCAGCCTGCTTCAGCCAATTTGTTGACTGCCCCCTTTTCTTCACCTTTTCTCTTTACTCCCCCTCTCCTATGTTATCCTTGCACATGCTAAAATTTTCTCATTCTATTATGTCACTACTCCCCTCTGCTGGTGTAAGCCTCCCTTGACACATCCAAGTTCATCCAGGTACTCACTGATCGAAAGGGCCCTCTGTGTACTAAGGCCCGGGTCTGATTTTATATCGGCTTGTGTGCAGCCAGGAGTAAGGCCATCTGCGGCGACAGGGAGCTGGACCGGGGAGAGCAGCCCGGTGAAAGGGCTTGGGAAGTGCGTGAAAGTGTCAGGTCGCCCTTGCAGGGAAAGGAATGCCAGGCACGACAGAGGACTCAGCCGAAGCAGAGATGGTTGGATTTTTCTCTAGCGATCAGAAAACCCAAGCAGGAAATAGGTGCCTAATGGCTGCAGCTCCTTGGGGCGGGGAGTTTGCAGAGCGGTGGTGGGACAAAGACAGAGTTCTGCGAAGTGCTGGCGAGACCGTCGCTGGGGAGATGAGCCGAGGCCGAGCTGAGGCCCTGCCGTGGGGTGTAGGGGAACCAACCGGGGAAGGAAGGGGAAGAGGAAAACAGCGAGGTTTCCACAAGGTAGAAAAAACGAGAATTGTGACAGGAAAAGCAAAACAAGGAGAAGGTAGTGGTCAGGAAGGGGGTTCTGGAGTTAAGACTTAGCAGCCGGTTGGCACCTGCTGGCACTCTGGGACCTGGGACCTGGGGTCCGACCACGCACTTGCTGGCTTCACCTCGGAGCAGCAGAGGGCTGGGCCCTGGCCCCGCCATTCCTCCCTGGAAGGCTCTCGACTGTCGGAGCCGCAGCAACGTGAAACGGCCCACCCCACTCACGGAAGCGAGCGGGGAGAGGCCAACTAGGGAATCTGAGCCCCTCCCCAGGCGCCACACGCGTCCCAGCAGCCGCACATGCAGTGGGGCACAAGAACTCTTTTATCTCTCCCCCGCTTCTCTCCCTCACTCCCCGCTCATTAGGGAACAGTCTCCTGTCTTACCCGCTACTACACAGACGGGGGGTGGGGGAGTGGGCTTTTCCCTTTCAGGTCTACTTGAAATCGAACACATCTCTATTCCGAAAATTGTCTCCGAGTCACATTTGCTGGACTTTATCATCTTGTGGTCCTGTTGCTTATAAGTTGTTGTCTTCGCTTCCCACGCCCCACCCCCCAGGCGCTCCTCATCTTTGTTTTTGGGGTTTCGTGGCTTTTTTTTTTTTTTGCATTTTTACTTACTGCTCTTCCAATCAAATGTCATCTGGTAGCAGAGAGAGCCTGCCTTCCTGAGTGTCCGTTAAAGGGGGCTGTTGTGTAGAGGTTCCACCTGCCATTGGCGCACCAGCTCTCATCCGTGCACCCTCAAACACATCTCTTCTGCCAGCTTTAATGTCTGTGGTCTTTGGCCCTAGGCCGCTGGTAGCTCGATTCTTGTGCTGTCGTGCCTGTGGCACAGTTAGGGGCCCCTTTAAAGTTGTAACAAAACTTCTCAGTCCTAGGGCCATATGGAGACTTGGTGGGCGGCACCATTAGCTGTGAAGCTTCAGGCAGATTTTCAGTTGCCTTGCCCACAAGAGAGAATCGCAACTCAGAAAAACATTTCAATAAAATGTACTAGAAAGGATTTTAAGCTGCTCCGCCATCCAACAAGGGTCTTCCTGCTCTCAATTAAATTTTATTTCCCCCAAATGCTATCGAACATGGCATTTATGGGCAGAAGTCCTTGACAGTCTTGCATTATCCTTGATAGCCCTCATCTTACCTTACAGTGGCCACACTCGATCATGGCTCATCCCAGAACCAGGAGACCACTTTCTCAGCTCAGCATTTAGGAGATTCATTGGGAAAACAGTGATTGTTTCCTATGAGTATTTCACCGTGAACCCACAGATTTCTGTTGAACTCACAAATGCGCAACAAATGTCTCAGGGCAAGTTCTTTATTTCTCAGCCAGTGGGGTATAAACAGTCCTTGACTCATGGGCTTCCTCCTGCTCACCCTTTAAAGTGACCTGATGGGCTAATTTGGCAACCTGCTTTCCCATCCCAAAGACCAAAATAGTACATGACTGTAAGCAGCTTGCAGGCGGGCATATATTGAGCCCAAAGTGCGCCCTCATGGCCAAAATGAGCTGAACCCGGGCTAGCAGGAGGCTGCAAGGCCGCCTACGTTAGGGTTTACACAAACAGGTTCTTTGAAACATCAGGGCCCAATGAGGGAGGGGTACGGGGCTGCTTCATGGCCAAATTAGCTTGGAAAAAAATGTAACAAAGCTGTTTTTTATTACAGGGCATACCGAGTGTTTTAAAATGCTTCTGAACCTTGTGAATGGCCAAAAGGAGGGATAAAAGTATAATTGTGTATTCCTGCCAGAGTATCGTATCTTAGGTTGGGAAAGGCTGATGATCCAGCCCCACGCTCTCATTTTATAGATGAAAATGAGGCCAAAAGAAACATTTGACTCAGTAGTAGCACATCTGGGGTTAGAGTCCAGACCTGTCCTTACTCTGCATTTTCCACAGGGGGTCACCACACAGCCTCCTGTGTCCAGGTAAGTGGGAAGGAGCCAAAGGAATGAGCCAGTAGCGTGAATCTGGTGTCAGGTGCTTGTTTTCCGCTTCACACGTCAATGAGCAGCGCCTTGTGACTGTCAAAAATCACCCCAAACCTCCCCGGGCCCCTCGTGGAGGAGTGCCTTTTCCCTCACGAACTATGCAGTTGCCAAATTTCTGATCCTTGTGCAGAGATATCATGCCCTGCTTCATATTTTATTCATGTTAGTCCAACATCACCCCCCAAAAAAGCCGGTGGGGGTTGGTGGGCAACACTCCTTACTGAAAGAACCTTTACGGACAAACTCAAGGCCCTTTGCTGAAACGAGATTAAAAAAAAGAAAAATGCCGAGAAGAAGAGCAAAACGTGCAGGGAGCACTAGACAGAGAGATGTGCATGTGATGGAGTGGGGGTGACTCCTGACTCACTTCCCTAAATTTAGCAGTGCAGTTTAAAAAAATAAGTGTTTAAGATCTGCTTCCCAGAAGTTCTGTTATTTCTTCGCACATGTCTTATGTAAGTCTGTGCCACAGACCAGCAGAATAATGAGATGGGAAGGGCGCAGCCCAATCTCAAAAGAACCAAGTGAAACCCATCAGAGAATCTGAGAGGATAAGAAAGTGGGGACAATCCAACCTCTGCCCTTTCCATCCAGCCAGCTGTGAGTGGCCCCATGTGACATCTGTCAAGTGCTTCCCACTAAGGGGTTGTGGGTAATTCCAAGATGGATTCATCTCTCCCCCCTGAAGAGAACTGGCACTGTTGTCATCAATCCTTTCCAAAAGACATATTTCATTCCTAAAGGGGCCTCTCTGCCACCCACCCTCATTCCCCGGGCAGGTCACTGTCCCCTCCCATTTTCCTTTCTCTGCCTCACCTGTGAGTGGCTGCAGAGAGTCAGGCCACCAGCATTTTTTGGAATCCTTTTTTTTTTAAAATTCCTCCTCCAGCTTCTAACTAGTAATGGCTTATATGGTTTCTTTTGTGAGTGGTACAGAGGGGCGAGGGTCATGACGGTCAAGGCCGCATTGTGGTGCATACTACACAGGTGACATCATTGAAAGAAGGCGACATTTCAGTTGGGACAAACGGACCGATGTTTTCCTGCCTCCGTGCATGCCACATGCAGGGTCAGCTTGGAGCTCCCTGGTGGGGAGCGTGAAGTCTCCCTTCCAGAGGCTCCTGCTGGTGTGTCTCTGTCAGGTCATGCCTCCCACTGGCACCCCTTTTTCCTCCCTCCCCATAACACAACCTCTTTCCCCATCGGCAATCTTACTGAACCATCTTTTGCTTCCCCACTGAGCCTCCAGAGATAGTCATAGATCCCTGCTACAGCTGATGCTCTGGAAAGAAGAGAATAAACAAATATATAACAATCTATTAGTAACTGATAAGGACTTCATATATTAGTTGCCTACGATACTTTACATGTTAACAGGAGAGGGCTAATTAATTCATGAAGTTGTTGAAATGTCGACCATGTGCCAGGCCTTGTTTTGGGGATGAATTCAGGCAAAGGTCCTGCTTATGGTATAGGGGGAGAGACAGACAAAAGAAAGTAAACAAACCGACAAGACCATTGGTGAGAGTGGTAAGTTCTAGGAAGAAAACAGAGCATGGTAGCAGGGCAGAGTGATTTGGAGAGCTGGAGGGAACAGGGAGAGAAAGCTTCACTGAGCAAATGACATTGGAGCCGCCACCTGGAAGATCTGGGGAGGAGTGTTCCAGGCAGGAGGAAGAGGAAGTGTAGAGTCCCTGAGGCAGAAACAACTTGGATGGGGACAGAACATAGGCTGGTGTCACTGAGGTGTGTTGAATGAACAGGGGATAAGTCTGGAGAGGTAAACTGGGGTCAGGTCATAGATCACCTTGTCACCCACAATAAGAAGTTTGGATCTTACGTAATTACGATGGGATCCTTCGGAGGGTTGTAAGAAGGAAAATGGGCATGAGCTCATTGAAATCTTTAAAGGACTAGGCCCTGCTTCATAGAATGCCCGTCTTAGAAGAGGACGTTTAAGCCAGCGGGGGGTTGAGAAGTGGATTCCGGAAGTGTGGATGACAGTTGTGACTCTGCCCAAAACAACTGACCAAGCTACTCCAGCCTCATTGTGTTTCTCACACTGGAAACGATGAACTTGGGCCGATTGGGGTTCCCAGCCCTTGTCATGTCACGACACACATGGAAAATGATCGTCGTGAGCACGCTGGAAACAAATGAGGACCCTCCGGCGGCCGCAAGGGCTGAGGCACACGCACAACACGAGGGAGGGGATGTCTAGACTAGATGGTCCGGAAGGCCCCGCTCAGCTCCGTTATTTGAAGGTTTCACGGCGCTTCCTCATGATGCCCATCAGTCGAATGCCCAGCCTCACTTACTCCCCTTCTTGCTCTATACTGCGTGTTTGCCAGGATCTCTGTGACCTTGACTTCCTCTGTCAGCTCTCAGATGCGGTCACTGCCTGAGCTCTCCCGCAGGACCTGAGTTGCCAAATCCGGACAAACAACCAGGAGCTGGTCGCGGAACGGCCCGCCCTGCGCCCTGTCTGGTGAGCACTGGGCCCCACTCAGTCCCAGGAGCCTTCCTAAGAACTCACAGCTTTACAGACGGGGGTGTGCATGTGTGTGTGTGTATGTTTTTCCATGGAGGTGATTTTAATGGGTAACAAATGTATTGAGGAAATAAAAATAAGAACTCACCGCACTCTCCTATTCACTTTGTTCAGCTAACACGCTAGCCTTGTTGCCTGTGTTTCCTTCCTCCTTCTGTGTGTTGTAATCATCCTTTTATATGCCTGACTTCAGTTAACAGTTAAACATTTTTTTCTCTGTGCTGTCATTGGACACACACTATAATCCTTTGTTCGCACATCTTTCTTTCTTTCTGATGGGCTTTTTTCAGCACTAAAAATATTTTACTCTACTCTTCTTACTTGCATAGCTTCTGAAGAGAAGTCCAATATAATTCTTAACCTGTTTTTGTATAGGTAAGATGTGCCCCCAGCCCTGACCCCAGCTCCTTTCAATACCTTGTCTTTGATTTTCTGCAGTTTGAATGTAATATCCCTGCATATAGATTTTGTGGTATTTATCCTGCTTGGTGTTCTCTGAGCGGCTTGGCCCTCTGGTTTGGTGTTTGTTGTTAATTTTGGAAGATTCTCAGCCGTGATTACTTTAGTTATTTCTTCTGTCCCTTTCTCTCTTGTCCTTCTGGTATTGCTATTAAGTATCTGTTACACCTTTTATAATTGTGCCACAGTTTTTAGAAATCCTGTCCCTCGCCACCCCGCCCCCGCCACACCCCTCCCCGCCCCCACAACTTTTCCTTTCTTTTTTCTGGTTTCAGTTTGGGGAGTTTTTACCGACACATCTTTAGACTTACTTGTTCTTTCCGTGGCCATATCCAGTCTACAGATGAGACCATCCAAGGCATTCTTCATTTGTTCTGTTGCTAGCGCCTCATTTTGAGTATTTCTTAGGGTCCCCCTATCTCCCTGCACATTGCCCATCTGCTCTTGCCTGTTGTCTGCTTTTTCCATTAGAGCCCTGAGCACATTAATCATACTCCATTTAAATCCCCGCCTGATAATCTCAGAGTCTCTGCCGTGTCTGAGTCTGGTTTTGATGCCCGCGTTATCACTTTACGCCAGAAGCATGAGGATGATTTTTCTTCAGTCTTCACCAATGCCGCCCTCCCCCCACCCCGAAAAAGAAATACAACTGGTGGGTTTGCTAGAGGTAAAACTTGTGAAAATGTGAGGAAACTCAATAAACTGGGCCTCCCGGAGTTTTATCTCTCCAGCTAGTCCTCATTCAGTCTCCGGCATCTAGTCAATTGCTCTTAAATGCCCCTGGTCGCTCCAGGGGCCGCTTCTGCTCCGGGCAGGTGGTGACTCCTTGTATTCATCCAGCTCTCCAGTTTTCAGGGTGGCAGTTTATCCTGTGAGCTCTGTTCTCTGACTGGTGTAAGAAAAGTGATTGGTTTTCAGCTTTTTTTTTTTCTTGTTTCGAGGGTTGAAGTGACTAAGCTCTTCATATATTGGACTGGCAACTGTCGCCTTATTCATCTTTGAAGCCCTTTATAATGCTATAGCATCTATATGATAAGCAAATATTCAAAAAACATTTGCTAGGTCAAAATCTAAGAGAACAAACTAACAAAGCACTAAATTAAGAAACCATCCCCCTAAAGATCTGAGGTTTATTTCCAGGTGTACAGGGAGAGAAGGAGCCTTACTCCTTGATCTTGAATTTAAAGTATGTTGATTTTAAAAAAATTATTATTATTATTATTATTATTATTATTTTGGTTAGAATTAAGTGCTTACCCAAACCTTCTGACCCATGATCAAATCCCAGCCTCCCCACTTACTCCTTACTCCCTCTGTCTTTACTAGGTACCAGGTCTTGGTGCCCTACCCTATAGTCTTTGCAGGGATTTTCTAAGACTCAGCTTATATAAAAGACCTTGTATCCTGCAGTCATCCATCATGAGCTCTCTGAATTTCCTTTCTCTCAATCTTAATATTTATTCCTGTCTTTCTTTAACTAGGTAACATTTACTGAGCAGGTGGACCACACTAGGCACTATGCTAAGTGTTTTTGGAATATTATCTCATTGGTTCCTCATAAACTATGAGGTGAGTGCAATTTCTACTTTTAAAAGATGTGGAAAACTGGCTGAAAGATGACAAACTACCTGACTCACATAGCCAGTAGGTAGCAGGGGCAAGGGATTTTGAATCCCCTTTCTTCTTTTTCCATCTCAGACCATCCATCCATCCATCCATCCATCCTGCGAGCAAATCCCGAGCACCTAGATGTTACAGACAGAGGACTAGGTGCTTTGTTGGAATCAAAGGTAAATCGCATGTTTTTGCCCTCAGAGTTACAATCCCCTACTTGGAGGAGTGGGTAGAAGAGGATGGCGAAATGGCAGAAGAGTAGAAAGGGTGGGAAGTGAGCGAAGCCATGTACCCGTAGCCATCTGTACAGCGCTTTCAACGCAAAGAACTTCTATTTCTCCGCTCCAATAATAGGCTATTCCAAGACTTACCCCTTTGGTTCTTGAGAATTTCAACCCAAATCAGAATATCAAGGTCTTTAAAAGATGCTAATAAAAATATTCCACCTCCCCCCTAAATAAGTTCCTCAACCTAGTCAAAGACAGAAAGATCAAAGCCGGGAGGGGCTGTCCTAGAGCTCTTAACACTGGTGCTACCTCCTCCTGTCAGCCGTGTCACCAGGAGAGGTCACCAGCCTATGACCCACTGTGGAAAATGGCCACTGAAAAAATGGCCCCTGAAGTTACGATCTTTTGCTTCCTGCCCAGGCCTGTGGCAGGCCAAGTTAGAGAATTAGAGACCTGCTTGTTCGTGTGCACAGTCAGGAGCTAGTATTAGATACTCTCAATATTAGCATAACATCCATTAGTATTATGTACTCTAGAGTTCTATCTGATCTTAGCCTTTTCAGACTTCATAAGTGCCCAGTTCTGTTGTTGCAATGATTTACGTTTGGGAACCATTGATAGAGATGAAGATAAATGATAAAATGGGTCGATGGATGAGAGTAAATGAAACATAAGGGCAGAGGACATCCTGACACCTTATGGTAGGAAGGACACTTAGAGGTCATTTAGAGTCACACCCCTTTGGCGCTGCCAAGCTGAATGGGACTACAAGCTTTCACGACTCTTGGGGCACTGTGATCTGGTTCTGCTCTGAAGGGGTCATGATAAGCAGCGTACTTATTATACCACTCTGACAGTAGATAACAGATGTGACAATAAGAGCGAGCTGGCTTTCTGAGCTGGTCGTTCCTCGTACCAGATGAGGGACACCCCAGGAAAAATGTTTACCCTTCTCTATCATGTAACCCATTCTCCTATTGCTTAAAAAACTGCAGACAAATATAGCACTTGTCAACAAGTTGGTTTTTTTTTTTTAATCTTTCTAAATGAAAACTCATCATGGAGGTTCTCAATATGACATCCATTTTATAAGCCCAAATGTTTTTCTTTCTTCCACCATCCACACAGAACTTGCTTCCTGGGTTCCTACCTGTAAACTTCTCTGCTTCTCCCAATGTCTTTCCCATTTCTTCACCTACTTCCTTTTTCTCCAAAGACTTGGAACAAACAAACCTTCTCTAATGCACCTGACTGTTTAGAATTGAACTCGTTACTCAATCTCTCTAAAAGTCAATTTTTCCTTCCAAAAAGTGGAGATAATAGTTACTTTATAGTTATTGCAAGGTTAAATGATACCGCATAGGTAAGAACTATAACTCAGTATTCAGATCGTAATGAGAATATAATATTTGCTAGCTGTTACATTTAGTTATTGCTGTCGTTGTTACTGTTTTCATTTTTTATTCATTCATATTTTCTATTTTCCCTCTTTCCTCCCCCCTCACCATCCCTCACACACACACCACATCAGAAAGCCATTTCTGGCCCTGGCTGATGTGGCTGAGTGGGCTGAGCGCCAGGCTGCAAACCGAAAGGTCGCCAGTTCAATTCCCCGTCGGGGTACATGCCTGGGTTGCAGGCCATGTCCTCAGTTGGGGGCATATGAGAAGCAGCTGATCGATGTTTCTCTCCCTCCCTTTCCCCCTCATTTCCCTTCTTTCTAAAAAAAAAAAAAAAGGAAAGAAAGAAAGCCATTTCTGGACTTTTCCCCAACTTTCTACTTAAGCCCCATGTATAAAGTCCAGAGGTTTGCTCATGCGTCAAAATGTTTTCAACCCGGAACTGGCAGTATGGATGATAATAATGTAAATGCCATAATGTTTACTTGGGCTGGAGCACCTGGGGCTCCCTGTCCAACTTATTCCGGTCCAAGGTCTATACACAGCCGTTTCCAGGAAAAAAGATGGCTGCCTATGGACCCGAGGCTTCTTATACCCAAGGCTTCGTGGGAATTTGACCCAAGTTCTCACAAAGTTATTAGTTGACAAAAGAAATCTAGAAGGGGAGGGCAGGCACCATCCCATTCCCCCTCCCTGTTAGGCAGCCCCCTTCTTCACTCTCCTGGGGCTCAGTTGCCTCCTGGCTCCTGGGGCCACACCCAGAACAGCAGTGAGGCGGACTTAGAAACATCCCAGTCAGGCTAGGCTCTCCGGAGGCCCCTAGGGGGCCTGTTGAAATATGCATAACCCCAGTCGCTTAGAAACACATCTCATTAAATGAAGTATTTTTTAAAGAATGGGAAATAATTTATAAAGATAAAAATATCGCAGCCTTACCACAAAAGTGCAAAAATAAATCCCGCACCTTCACTGCCTAGTTTAGGAAGGGAGGAAAGAGATGAGGAGAGAGAACATGAGAGAGAGGGAAAGAAAGAATGCGAGAGAGTATGTTCTGTCCGGAACTAAGTGAGAACAGAAACTCGACCCACCAGGGTTCTTGGGCAGGAGAGTGAAGGAGAACTGAATTTTTTAAAGACCCGTTCCTTTGCTCAGAGCTCATCAAGTCATCCCCAGTGTGGGGCTTTGTTTCTAGGCAATGGTGCCTGACAAGGCTATGAATACATCCGCACTAGTTGCTCTCCCTGATCGACGCCTTCCACTCTGCAGGTCTCTGAAAGCAGAAAGCAGTAGAGATCCCTCAGAAGGTGCTTTCAGTATTTTTTAAATCCACTGCTTGGAGCATGTTCTGGCTCTCACGTGACCTCAGCGCCTGCTAGTCCCCCTGCCAGCCCACCGCCTGCCCCAGCCGCACTGTTCACTGTGCTGCTTCTGGAAAACAGCAGCTGTGCTCCTACCCCAGGGCCTTTGCACTGGCCGCTCCCTCTGCCCTCCCCGACGTCCTTCCTTCAGACACTGAGAGCTGCCCCGGCAAATTTTGGTAGCACCTGTGACTACCCATAAGATTTGTTCAGCTCAGATCACATCAAGCAAGAGTGGCCACACTTGTACTTTTAGAAACTGGAAATGGAATTACAAAGAATCACGAAGCAGTCCCGGAGTGGTGTGGTGTGTTCCCCTTTACTGGTTTCTGTCCCATGCCCGGGGCAGAGCCAGCTGCAGGGCTGGCAGTACAGGAAGTAGGGGCATCTCTGCATGCCCCGTACAACACTGCTGCCCCTGGCATCTCTCAGTCCTTGTGTTCTGGCTCAGAGTACGCCAAGTCAGAACTGCGAGTAACCGTAGTATCGCATGGCTCCAGGCCATGTGCAAATAGTCATAAATACACCTTTATTTTCTTTACCAATTATTGTGAGGCATCCTGTCCAAAGCACCCAAGTGCTTCCTCTCATGGCCCTTCTGCCTTCCCCTGATCAGCCCCCTGAACTTGAGAAGTCTCCCGGCATGAGGTGGTAAAGTTAGAAAGCTTGTCCTAACGTGATTGCCTGGGAAGTAGAGAGTGGGAGCTCCAGTCACCCTGGAAGGAGCACCAGGAGGCGAGGCAGGTGGCATCAATGCCCCAGCTCCAGTGTCTGAGGACGTAGCCCATGCCCCAGAGCCTCCCCTAGTCAGTTCTGTAAACTCAGGAGCCTGTTTGAGTGTGTGGTCAAGCTTCACCTCCATCATCTCTGAAAGAAGACAACATTGCTCACTCTTTTTACTTCATGGGGCCTTAATGAAAATGACTAATATTTATTGACTGCTTACTGTATACCAGACACTGTTAAAAAATCTGTGTATAGGTAATCTTATATGTATTTATATACACATCTGTACATATACAAGTATGTATATCTAATAAATGTGTAAATATACGTATTTATACATACATATAATAAAGTACACAAATTTTAAGTGTAAAGCTTAGTGAATTTTTACGTATTGATTCTTTGACAAAACCACTATCCAGATCAAGCCATAGGACTATATCAGCACTTGTCCTCTCAATTAATAAACTCCAAAGGTAACTACTACTTGACTTCTGCCGCAAAAGGTTAGTTATACCTATTCTTGACCTTCATGTAAATGGACTCATACAGGACACATTCTTTTTTTCCTGATTCTCTTCGTGAAACACTAGGTCTGTGAGATTCATCTATGTTGCATGTAGTAGTGATATTACACTCCTGTGTACTATATCATCATATGAATAAACTTTATGTATTTCGTTGTTAAGGTACATTTGAATTATTTCCAGAGTTTGCAATTATGCACAAAGCTGCTATGAACGTTCTCGTGCAAGTCTTTTGGGGACATGTTTTTTATTTCTTTTGAACACGCCTGGGAAGGAAGTCGCTGGATCTTGGATTTATAGATGTTCACCTTCAGTAGAGGCCACCCAGTGGTTTTCCGAGATGATTGTATCAACTGACACTGCCACCACCCGTATGTGGGAGTGCAGGTGGCTTTGTAATCTCTCCGACACCTGGAATTGCCAGTTCTCTTCGTTTTAGCCACCCTCGTGGGGTACTGTGGTATTTCACTGTAGCTCTAAATGACATTTCCCTGAGGATTTATCGTATAATGGTGAGCAACTTTTCATATGTTTAATTGGCCAGTTGGGTAACTTGTCAGGTCACTTGCCTTTTAAATGTTGTTGCTTTGCATTGTCCTTTGGTTTATAGGGGTCCTTGATATATTCAAGGTGTGAGTTCATTGTCAGATATGTATGTATAAAGCAAGTATCTTCTCCCTGTATCTTGAATTTTCACTCTGTTGATAGTTCTTAATTTTATAGAAGTCCAATTACTATATCCATCCTTTTATGATAATTGATTTTTGTGTCCTAAGAAAATTTAGCTACCCCAATGTTTATGAAAATGTCATTTCTTCTAGGAATTTTATGACTTTACATTTTTTTTGTCTAAGTCTATGATCTATCTTAATCTTTATGTACAGTGCAAGGTGGAGGGAGACAATTCCTTCCCTTCCTTCCTTCCTCCCTTCCTTCCTTCCTTCCTTCCTTCCTTCCTTCCTTCCTTCCTTCCTTCCTTCCTTCCCTATATTGCCATGCAGTTGATTCAATGCCATTTATTAAAAGGACCATCATTTCACCAATGACTTATAACATCATCTTTGTTATAAATCAAGCGATACTACTTGTGTGGGCCTATTCCCGCACTATTATATTTTGTTTTTCTATTTATTGTTTCACCAATACCACAAAGTGTTTATATTACTATAGCTTTAAGAGGGGTCCTTCAACTTTACTCTTCTTCAAGATTTTCTTTGCTATCCTCGGTTCTTCATAGTTCCATATAAATTATAAAATTAGCTTATCAGGTTCTACCAAAAAAAAAAAACAAAAACCCTCACAATTTGATTGGAAGCACGCTTAATACATATTTTTAATCTCTTTCAGCAAGGTCTTGTAGTTTTCAGTGCAGTATTTTAAGTGTTACACCTAATCTCCTGAACAACCCTCAGAGACAGGCACTGCTGTTGTTTTCATTCTCACAGCCAAGGAAACTAAATATTTTAGAGACCGTGACTTGCCCTGGGTCACATAGCTGGGGTGTCATTGTGTGGATAAAATGCAATGATGCGGGGACAAGAAGAGATTTATGGATTCGTAGACTGTAAAGTGCTACCCACATATCAGCTATGATCATGGCTACATTTTCCTGCTCACACGGGCCCAGTGCTGCCGTGCAACCATTGAGAGCCTCTTTTCCGTGAACGAGGAGTCCTGAACTCTTGGCTTGTTAGTCGCCTGTGAGACTTTACTTTGAGTTCCCCCTTCTGAATAAAACTTGGTGTCCTAAGAAAAGCTCCATGGGTGCAAAGACCGTGGTTTTCTCGTTCCTCTTGTCCCTCACTGGCCGGCGTGATGTTTCATACATAGCCTGTGTAATAGGTGTTTGCTGAGGTGATAGTTTAGTTATGGCAGTGAATTTTGTTAACGGCCGTCATACCTTCTCAAATGCATCCTTGTGAGCAAAGATCACCATGTGGTGCAGCAGACATTTAGGGACCAGTGGCTGAAACCCGAAAGGCGAGTAAGCTGTCCGGGGCCAAGTTCGGGGGCAGTCAGAGCAGAGGGTGCGGTCGGGGGTTCAGCTCCTTTTCTGGGGAGATTCCTCGCTCTGACACAGTTTTGAGTTACTGCACCCCCCGTCCAGTTTCAGCCGTCCTATTTAATCAGTAGGCATGCAGTTTAGTGAACACGAGGCCATAGATCAGGAGGGAAACTATTTCAGGTCTTTCAGCTAAAGACTATTTTCTATGTGAAAATGTCCCAAACATGCAATAATGGCAGACAATTTGCTTCAGAAAAAACGTACCATGAAACCCAATGCTAATGGCCCGTATGATGGCCACTTTCTGTCCATTTTCAAGAGGGCAGAGTGGTCAGGGTTTGAAATTAAAAAGAAAAATGCCCACCTAGTCTCCATTCCTCTAACACTGAAGTATACAGTGCAAAGACACGGTCTTTTACAATCCTGTCGAGCTCGTGTCATCTAAGCAAGGAACAGATTTGTCACAGTGGTTTTCATCGCCACTCACCCATGAGTTTACAGTATATAACCTGAGGAAGGAGGCGTCCGAGACTTTCAGGGAGCAAATCATCTCCGCAGTGCACGAGACAAGTAGGCGCCCCGACATCATGAGCTATAATTACCTCACACACTCGCCCTGGCCACTTTGGCTGTTGGTGTCGGCTAAGATGGACAAATAACATCTAGGGATGGGGATGGCAGAGAATCAAAGGAATGTAGGAGAAACTTTGTATAATTAAAAAGGACACAAGGCAAAAAAATGTAAAAGTAAAGAAATAGTAAGATTCTTCAATTTAGACATTTTATTCATGAAAAAATTCTGTTTCAAGTATCAAATATTGGCTTTTTTTTTTTTTTTGCTTTTTTCATTCAAGGGGACACCCAGAAGTAGAAGGGAAGTGCACCTATTCGCGTATAGGTATGTTCTGAAAAATGCAGCAATCCTAATAGAAGTCTATTAGGATTCCTCTCTGTGAATTTCTCTCACCAGCCCTCTGAAGTTAATAACTATTGCCCTAGAGAAGCACAGAAAAGAATAATAATTATAGTAAAAATAATAGCACTGATAATTCACCTTGAATTATATAAGAACTTTCTTATATCAAATGAAAGATGTTCCTTATATATCTGAACATTGATGTCACGTTAAATGTAGGTGATTTCTGGGACAGGGTTCAAATAAATCAACTGACTTAACATTATACATAGTTTCTCTTGATGAAATAGGTCAGATAATTCCCAACTCCCTCTTTAAGCCTCTTTCGAATAGGTTATACTTTTCTCCACTAATACACTTTTTTCCTCTTTTCTCCTCAAATATCATTTGAAATTAGGATGCATGTCTGTTCACACCACGTTCCCTTTTTTATTACTGCGGGAAGTCAGCAAATGTTTGGTGAACAAGCCACAGAAACTAAAGTGCGCCGCTGGCATTTAAGGTGCTTTCGAGTTTTACAAATATTTAAACAAGTAAAAATGCAGCTTTGGGGTCCATTTAATATTGAAACTTTAAGAATGCAATGCACTCATCCAATTTTATTGTTTTCTTAGCTCCAAATTTTCTGATGGTGACCCTAACAGTTACTTAAAATTCCCAGGATTCAAAATATTTATTCCCTACATGCATACATTTAAAATAGTTCCCCAAGTAGAAATTACAGGCTTACAAAATATGAGTCACTATAAAGAAAAGGTATCTAATAGCACTTGGGAGACTCAAAGGATGGACACTCATTTGAGAATGATCTTGTGCAGGATTAAGATTATTTCAAAGAACCATTCGACAGCCTCAAAAAGTTGAAGGATGTGAACTCTATGAATTAAGAGGAAAACAGTCACAAAGGGAGACTAAGCTGAGATGAGAATCATAAAATGAGATTAAAAGTAGGTATAAGGAAGTTTGAAGGGACATTGCCATACAAATATTACAGATTTACAGATTTGAAATTTACCATAACAGACATAAAGAGCAGAAATGAAATTGTAGAGAATTGAAAACAGCGGAAAAAACTGGGAAGACGTCAGAATTCAGATTAAACGGACAAGCAGAGGAAGGTGCTGACCAAGCAGACGATACGTGTCAATAGAAGAAAATGGAGAGCTCAGTATATGGATATATGATAGATACTCTTGGGCAAAAGGTCAGAGTAAATAGAACCAATATAATTGTCCAAAAAGAAAATAAGAGAGGGAATTTTCTGTTATCAGGCTTTAGGCTAAATGGATAACTTTAAAAGAAACCCATATCTAGTTAGAGTCTGATCAGATTATTTTTAATTAAAAATAATCCTATAGGATTAATCCTAAACAAACAGACTAATAGCAAATATTTTTTGTAATCGGCTAGGGCTACATTTTCAGCAGTGGTGGACTGGGTTATTTTCTCTCTTGATACAAACAAGAAAATATTCAATATTCGCCTGTTTGAAAGCACTGGAGAGCTTCCAAAGCAGTGAGAATTTGCAGGGCTAAGATCCCGGGAGAGAAAAGAAGCAAAGTGGGAAAGCCCAAGTTCAAAAGCAGCTGCAAAGGGAATGAAAAGACGAGCGGGGCTTTAGAACCATGGGGCTGGGGACAAACTTAGAGTTAGGAGCTCGACTAGGAGGAAGGGACCTGGCTTTCAGCTGAGGCTCCCAGGGTTATGACCTAGGAATAAGCATGGATTAGAAACAGATCTACTTGGACAGGGAGAGAAGGCTGGCTTTGCATCATCCAACTATCTGCTGGCGTTAAGTGATCTGGGATTGCTAGTGCCCTTATCCTAGTGACCCATGGGTAAAAAACAAGTTGTCTCAGAAGGGAGATAATATCATCTAGAGCCTCAGCTATTTATACAGTTTTCATTAACAATATCTAGCACTAGTCAAATAGAACCAAACATGTTCTATTAACGTGAGACTTGATGGAAAATGAAGAGAAAATAAAAACAGGCAATAGAAAGAGATCCGTGGGAGATGCAGCTAAGAAGTTAAAAGGGAAGTTAGTATGGACTTTAAAATAGTTTTGATTACTACATTGAAGGAATTAAAGAAGCGGGAAAACTTGGGCAGAAAACTAGTAACTATTTAAAAATCAAATGGAATTTTTAGAGCCGGAAAAGAGCTGTAGTTGAAACTATGAATGGGATTAGATATAGCTGAAGTGGAAGGTAGATTAAAATAGGTAAGAACAAAATAAAGTAAGAATCAAAGAGGAAATGACGAAATCACAGAAAAAAATTTAAGATACACATAGGTCCTGGTGAAAAGATCTAACATACTTGTCATTTTAATCCCAAGGAGAAGGAAGACAGAGTGAGGGCAAAAGTAATATTTGAAGGGAAAATGTCTGATAATTTTCTAAAACTGAAGAAAGGCTGTGAGCCACACATCGAGGAAGCAGTCATTCCAGGACCCCCATGGATAGCAGTGTCCGCAGATGCTCAAGTCCCTTATGTAAAATCACATGGTAGTTGCGTATAACCTATGCACACCCTTCTGTGTACTTTAAATCATCTCTAGATTACTTAGAATATCTAATACAACGTACAGACTATGAAAATAGTTGTTATACGCTACTGTTCAGGGAATTATTATAAGACAGAAAAATCTGTACATATTCAGCAGAGATACAACCATCATAGGCCTAACTACCTAGCACACATCAGCAACAGGGTTAGATTTTTTGTCCAGTATTTTTTATCCAAACTTGGTCGAGTCCATGGTTGGGAACCGGTAGGCATGGATGGTTGGCTGTGCTGTGAAATTCAAGCAAGACAAACACATAGAAGGTGGAAGGAAGGCTTAAGGGGGATAAACGGTAATGGAGAAATACAATAAAAATGTAAAAAAGTACAAAAAAAGAGAAATAAGAGAAATACAGAGAAAATTACATCCGGGAGCTACAAAATAAATTTACTCAAAGTTGGTAATAAAGAGAAAGTCTCAAAAGGAACCAGTGTGGAGAAAAATCAGGCTGGCTCATAGCAAAGGAACAGAATAAAAGGAAGAATTAATTGATTTTTGTTACAGCAAGATTGAAAACTTATGTGTGATCAGAATATCATGAGTAAATCAGAATGTAAATAGGACATTGGGAATATATTTTTTAACACACTGACAGATAAAGAATTAATAGTCTTCACATATAAAATAGTACTTCAAAACCAGTAGAAAATAGGGAACTTATGAAAAATGTTTAAATTTACTAGACATCAAAAATGCTTATTAAAACAATAGATTTTCATTTTCACCCATCAGATGTACAATGTAAAAATGATAAAACCAATTTTGGCAAAGACATAGTGGAATATGTACTTTGTTTCTGGTCAAGACTGTAAATTCAGACAAGTTTTCTTGATGGCTACTTGGCAACATGTATCAAAAGCTTTACATTATTCCTTTAATAACTCTTTGCTCAGCAATCTTTTAGGATTTTTAATATAAAGGAAATGTTTCGACAAGGAAACATTAAATTGCAACATTAAAAAAATAGCCAAAGTTGTAAACAACATCAATATCCAACTGGTAGTTTATAACGTAGCCCCTAAATGTTGAGACAGCCTATCTTTCCAAATTGAATGCACGCTGCAGCTCGAAATTGAAAGACTACCTACAGATGTCAGGTAGATTAGTAAGTTATGATGTGGTTGTCATTGCTTTTGCATGTGTGAAATTACCTAAAGACTATAATTTTGTATCAAATTGTCATTTTAGTTGAGTTATTTGCATTGGCGTAGCACTGCCAATTCCCTTGTGCTTTTAACCTATTCGGCACGCCTTTTTATCGTAGCAGGATTCGGGACACAGGACCCCAGAATGGGCCACATTGTGTAGGCCAAGCTGAAGGAATCTGTGCAGTGCAGGGAGGGCTTCCCGACCTTCCTCTGAAACAGGCCGTGAGACCCGTGAGGGCTTCCCGACCTTCCTCTGAAACAGGCCGTGAGACCCGTATGTGAGAGGCACCCTCCTACACCTGCCTGGACGAAGAGCATCCTGATTTCCTAAGGCATAGGAGCAGAGAGAGGACTCGGCCCTGCTGGCTCCCCCAGTTCACTACGCTTAGTTCATACCCCTTTCCTCTTGTCCTGCCACAGAAACCCTGGTCTCCATCAGACCTAGCATGAAAACACTCAGGCTTAACCATTTCTCTGGACGTTCACATCCTTATGAAGACTCCTGTGCTCCATAAAATTTATATTAAGTAAATGTGTATGCTTTTCTTTTGTTCATCTGACTTTTGCTATGGGGACCCTAGCTGAGAACTTAGAAAGTTTAAGGAAAAAATACTTTTTCTCCTCTATGGTTGCATAAAATGTTCTGAAAAGATAGGTTTTTATTTCAATGCTCCATTATGCAGATACTTATAAATAGAAGATTGCATATCCTATGAAAGAATGCAATAAAAATAGACCCTGCCACATCCCCTGCAATGAATAGAATTTTCACAACTAGAGGAGTTAGATATGGCCAACCCATGCATCTGAAAGAACTATCACTCAGGCCCTGTCAAATATAATTTTTAAAATAATAAACATTTCCAAATGGGAAATGCAGACAAAATCTTGGGATTCCTTAATGTGCTTTGAAATTATGATACTAATTCTAATGGTGCCCAAAAGATCACTGTTATGAACATAGGCTTAAAAACATAAAATTACTATCATTTTATATGTGATTGCTAAAGGCCAAAATGTTTTATAATCATCTTTAAAACGTAGATGAGAAGACTTAGATTTAAACACTGGCTTTAATATTAAAATAAAATATATGGACAGACATGTCTTATTGTCTGCTAGTAAAAATGAACAAAGAAAAACAAATAACTTTTATATTGTTTAAAGCCCTTTCCCCCAAGAAGTTGTTATTAAATTAATGGTGCATGTCAAGGTCAATGTCATCTCAGAAATGGACTATGACATCACAGGCAGAAGATAATCCGAGCTTACTAATAGCAAAGTATTAAGTAAGTTTATTGTTGGGTAGTGTTTATGTGTTTTTTTATTTTACTCTGCTTAATAAAACAATTTAAGCGTTAGATTTTTTCCTGTGTAATCATAAGTTCCAGACGACAATGAAGTGCAACCTAGAAAACTGGGTAACCTGAGAATTTTGTGCACAGCTAAGCTTTCTGTCCTTGTGTGTCAGCAATACAAAGACATTCTCAGACACTGAGGGATGCAGAAAAGCTCCCACTCATATATATTTCTTTTGATAACTACTTGAAGTTTTGCTCCAAATGAATGTGGGAACAAAATTGAAGTTCAAGATTAGGGAAGCCAGGCCATGGATGGGACAGCAATGATTGCTGAATCCAGTTAAAACAGAGCTGTCTAAAAACTTGGTCTTTGTCTAATCATGAAATTTTATGAAAATTTAACACGATTATTTAAAAACATTAAAAATATATAATAACCTAATACTAGCACTTCAGACCAAACATGTCCAGGTCATTATAATAAAGACTTAAAATGGATGGTGATGAAAGGGCAGAGTGGAGAGAAATTATGTCAAATGAGGGGAATTAAAAAATACTCTTGAATTCTTTAATTTTATAAAATAGAAGTTAACAGAATGCTTTTGAGAATTTGTAGGACACCAATGGTATAATTATGAACTGCTTTTATATATAATTAGAAACTGCTTATATGCTTCAAAAATATAAACATAAATCATAAAACAATACATATAAATCATAAATGTAGAGAAAATATAGTTTATCAAAGGACTGAAAACAAAGAAATGACAAGAAAACATTTTTAAATATGTAGGAACTAAAAAAAATAACTAAGACCAAATTAACAATTTTTAGAAGTAAATGTAAAAGAGATTATTTCCTCCATTTAAAGACAAAGAAGTTTAGATTGAGTAAAAAAAGAAGAAAAAAAGAAAGAAAAACCCAAAACCTAACTATATTCTATTTACCAGAGGCATAGAAAGTGACAATAAAATATATAAGCAAATATGACAAAAGTATTTATGCAAATGCAACTAACAAGCAACAATATCAATATCCGTGATAGTATATTTATGGTGAACAGTATGAGGCAAAACTTACTTTTTCACAACATTTTTACACAAAGAGAACCATTTTATTAACGATGTAATTTTCAAAGCTGACACTACCATCAATTTTTAAGTGCCAAATAACACTACCTCAATGTATTTAAGGGAAATGTGTTAGAAATATGAGAAGAAACAGAAATATAATAGTAGTTGATTTTGACCCATTTGGGGTTTTTAACAAACAGATAAATAATATGCAAGGATATAATTAAATAATGTGTATATCAAAATGCCTACTTTATGTATCAGGTTTCTCCGGAGAAAATTAACTACCATATTATACAAAAAAAAAAAGTGTTTTTTTTTCCCTCTTGTCATTCATAGGCCATTTCACTGACTGCATATTAAGCTGTGGAGAAAAATCTGATTCGAAAACAACCACAATCTCTGACCAGAACGCAGTGGCCTCAGCGCCGTCAGTCTAAGGGAAATGCTCTAAAAACCGCAGCGAGGTGCCCTTCGCAGCCACTAACATGACTAAAGCTTTCTTGAAGAGTGGATTTGCAAGGACATGGAGAAATTCTCAGTGAGATTGTAAAAATGATGCAGCTACTTTACAACACAGTTTGGCAGCTCCTTAACATGTTAAACCTAGACTTACGATATAGTCCAGCAATTCTCCTCCTAGGTGTATATCAAAGAGGAATAAAAAAAACCACACACACGCAGAAACTGCGTACAAAGGTTCATAACAGCATTATTAGTAATAACCAAAAGGTGGGAATAGCCCAGATGTCCGTCACTATGAACAGGAAAAATGTGGTATCTCTCTACAGTGGAATATTATTCAGCCGTTAAAAAGTAACCTGATTCATACTGCTTCATGGGTAAACCTTGATGATGTTAGGTGAAAGAAATCAGACGCAAAAGGCCACAAGTTATGTGATTCCACTTCTATGAAGTGTCCTCAACAAGAGAATCTGTTCTGTGGATTAGAGGTTGCTTGGGTTGGGGTTGGGGGTGAGGACTAATGAATGTAATGTTTCTAATCTAATCTAATCTAATCTAATGACTAATGAATGTAATGTTTCTTTTCAGGCTGATAACAGTATTCTAAAATTACATGTCGTTATTGTCCAACTCTGAATATACTAAAAACCATTGAATCGTACATTTTAAAAGGGTGAATTTTGTGGCATGTAAATTATATCTCAGTAAAGTTGTTATGAAAGTACAGTAGAACTGGGAATTAATGACGTATTTTTAAAAGAAAAATTTTAAAACCTTTCAAATAATTTTTAGATGATTAAAAAAATTAAAACTCTAGTTATACGTTATTTAGAATCTTCCTAAAATTAAAACACTAGATAGAAAAACATATGGGAGATAGCCAAAGCTGTACTTAAAGGGAAAAGTCATAGTGTTAAATCATTTATTACTTAAAAACTAATAAAAAATTAAGATCACTCAACCAAGAAAA
Source organism: Mormoops blainvillei (assembly GCA_004026545.1). Taxonomy (NCBI): domain Eukaryota; kingdom Metazoa; phylum Chordata; class Mammalia; order Chiroptera; family Mormoopidae; genus Mormoops; species Mormoops blainvillei. Next base: position 23,385 of record PVJD01012114.1, read on the forward strand.
ACAAAAGTTAATGAACTAGAAAACAAAAAAATAAAAAAAAACAACACAGTGTCATTGAAAAATAAATCCAATAATCTCATTTCGAAAGGTCAACAGTGTAGACAGAGATACAGAAGAACATTCTACTTCCAGGCTGGCCTCCTAATGGTAACCCCAGGAGGCAGACCACAGTTTTCATATTAGTTGATTACGGCCTTTTATGGACACGGCATGGTGTAAATCATGCTTTGCAAGGTCAGAGAAGATTGCTGCTTTAACTGGGAAGTAATGAAAATGGAGATGATCTGATTTCTCCGTAGCTCCGACGGGTTCTGTGTGTAGAGATTCGCAGGCAGGTCCTCTGTCTGCCTCCCCCTTCTCCTAGCTCGCCCGCACGTTAGGCTGAGAGCACCAAGCCCTTCAGCTCCTAGGCTATGTCCGCTTTCAAGGGGTCTGCACCTTGGTAGGGCTGGGCAGTGTCACGGATACCTTTGAAAACCTAATGAAAGCTAAGTACCTCCTCCCCAGAAAAAAAAAAAACACCCCCAAAACCTCACATCCCTCTGTGCCCTACGTCAGTGAGGCCATGGATCTTCCCTGTGCACCATTCAGGACAGAAACAACGAGAGTGACACAGCCTGACGTTTCAGTTAACCCTCAAAAGCAGTGGTTCTCAGGCCTTTTAGTCTTAGTGCCCTTTACACGCTTAAAATTACAGAGGACCCCAAAAAGCTTTTGTTCATGTTGGTGGGTAATAGCTCTCGATACTTACCGTATTCAAAATTAAAGCAGAAATTTAAAAAATTAATCCATTTATTTTAGTTTTTTTTAAGGTTCTATTTATTTTTAGAGAGATAGGGAGGGAGGCAGAAAGAAAGGGAGAGAAACACTAATGTGTGGTTGCCTCTCACTCACCCCCTACTGGGGACCTGGCCCGCAACCTAGACATGTGCCCTGACTGGGAATGGAACAGGTGAACGGCGTTCAATCCACTGAGCCACACCAACCAGGGTTAAAAATTAATTTATTTAAAATAAGTAAGAGAATTGTATGTTAATATAAATAATGTAATTATAGGAAAAATAATTATTTTCCAAAAACCAAAAAATAAGTGACATTGTTTTGGTAACTTTGCAAATCTCTTGAGTATCTGGCATAGGACAGCTTGATTCTCACACTTGCCTCTGCTTTGTCACAGGGCAGGCAGCCCCTGCAAATCTACAGGGCATATTCATGAAAGGATGAGGCCAAACAGGCTGATAATGTCTTAGTATTGTAAAAATAACCTTGACCTTGCAGAAGCCCTAAAAAGCTCTTGGGAACCTTCAGAGTGGGTGCCTGACCATACTTTGAGAACATTTTTCTCCAAGAAATTCCATGGAACATTAATCCTTCAAAAGGTTAACAGTTGTTGAACCAAGAAAAAAGAAGGAAGTATATTCAAATAATTTTGGGAAAACAGGTTTCTATAGTACAGGACTTCTGAGGCTGATGTTCCTCAGGATGGGTACGAAAAATGGGGGTGCAGGAATATGAAGGGGCTGCTGCGTTAAGCAAGATGACCACTAGATGGCACTGCTGTTCCACTCAGGAAACGGCCCCCAGCTTTTGGAAGCCCAAATTCCTTGGAAAACTGGTGGACTTACGCAGTACTTTCTTTGTTTTAATTTTAAACTTAAAATAAAGCAGTGATTAAAAGTTGTCACGGAAAGCAATGTAAATACTTTTTTTAGTGCAAAGGACATTTTTTTACTTTACCGCAAACTAGAGCTTTTCAGCTCATCAAAATCAGCAGCGAAGTTTGGGGAGCAGCTCCCAAGTTCATGACTCTGGGTTGGGAATCCGAGAGTTTCATGAAGTGAAGATGACAGAGCCTCTGACCTCAGAAAGTTCACTTAAAGTGCGAGAGAAACCAGAATGTTCTTGGCCAGTATCCCCAAGCCTGGTTAATGCTGATGCAACAGTCTAAGTGTGTAGAGGGGGTGGGACACGTTCTGAAGGGCTGATGGCACCATGGGGTGAGCGGCCCCTTATTGTGCCACAGACTCTGTGGGAAGCCATTTGATTGAAGGGATGGCCTGATGGCAGTTCAGAGGCGACAGGTCCTGGTCCACAGCCATGTGTACCTGGGGGGCGGCGGGGAGCCTGACTCCACCCCTCTTGGCTCCCTTACTCTCCTCCAAGCTGCCTGGCTGTGACCACAGCTCTGGCCAGAATACCGCTATTCAGAGGGAGCTGGACGTCCCAGTGCGAAGCTCTGGAGAAGGTCAGTGCCTGAGATGTCTGGCCACTGAAAGTCCTTTCTGCAAGGCTGTGGTGTAGGATCTACAGGGTGTCGAGGGGAGAGTAGATGCTGGCGAGGGAGTAAGTAGGCAGGGAGAGAAATTGGGGGTTTTTTTTCCTAGAGGGGTCAGTGGGGAGGCACTGAGGGGCTTCAGCAAGTGCTCTACCGTGAGCCAAGTACTGTGCTAAGCACTGCAACACAGAGACCCAAATGACAAGGTGGTCAGTGGCTATTAAAAGAGTATAAAAAGAACAGCTAACGCTGTGTTCTAGTCAGTAATATTAACCCGCTTAATCTTCTTAACTGCCCTATAAGGTAGGACTGGCTATCACCCTCTCTCTGTGGAGGGGAAAGGGAGGCACACAGGTTAAGGGACTTAACCAACATCTCTCGACTAGTGTCTATCTCATCACCCTTCTTACCCCAAAAGGGAAAAAGTGACCCTAACATGTTGCAGCTACTCTGATAGACGTCACCTGGGACCAGGGGGGCCCAAAGGAGAGGACGTTAAATTCCACTGGGATTGGGGTAGAAAGAAGAGTTGTAATCAAAAAGATGTTTGTAGAGGACTTGAACAGAGTCTGATAACGGGGTTTGTGTTGAATAAGTCTAGACAAAGGAGGGGAAAGTGGGAAGACATTTCAAACAGAAGCAGCACGGCCGGTCTGCAAAGATCCCAAGGAGGCTCGTATGCAAACTGCAAGCGGTTATCTTTGCCCAGAACCTAAGAAACGTGTGGCTACAGGGAAAGCCGGACCCTGTGCTCCGTGTGGAGGAGTTTGCGTTGTTCCTGTTGAGCTGAGATGGTTAGATTCAGTCCATGTATCATGTCAAGATCATTTAGGAGGCTGCTCTCTCCGTCCCAGCTAGTAACCTTCTCAGATTTTCACATGCAGGAACTTGTTAAAAATGGCACTGTCCAATGTGCGGTTAAAAATATTGACTTGGGACAGAAATCACTTAGGAAAAAGATGACTCTGCCATTTTGACTTAGGTGTCCTCGGGATCTTTGCAGACCAACCTTGCTTCTTGTGAGCCCTTGAGCAAATGACATGCTCCGCTGCTTGTGGCCAATCAGTTCTGTAGTGGCCGCCATGTACTGTCACCCAGCCCACCCATCTTCATCTTGTCCACAGAGACAGCAGGAAGATGGATACTGAAATTAAGAGACCCTACATGCGCCGCTTTGTCTCGGTTTCTCAGTCTCATAACCGTGCTAGCTATGGGCAAGAGATGATTCTGGTGTGACTTCCTGAACCCATGTTGCCTACTTCTTATCTTTTTCTTCTCTAAAGCCATCCATTTGAAAGTTCGTGCTAGAATTTAACCTAGCCAAACGAGCCTTTACTCTACAGCTCCAAACTCTTTCCCCTTTCTGCAAGTCAGACTAACGTTTGTCCATTTTAAGGGCCCCAGAAGCTCTTCCGTTATCCACGGGTCCGCAGCCTAATTTCAGGTTCCTCCCAGCACCCTGGAAAGTGGCCTGAGTTCATGGCCTTCATGCCCTGGCTTCTGCTCACCGTTTCCTGCCTCCTGAGCCTCCTCTGCACCCCAGGGCAGTTCTCAGCGCGCCTCCCTGTGCCACCCATCTGTGCATTCGTAATATTGTTTGACTGTTTCTCCTTTCTCTCCACCCAGGGAAATCCTACTTATTCCCTGTTTTTAAAAAATTTCACCTAAGGTATACACATCCTTAAAAAGTCAAACAGTTATACACCTCATTATGAAAAATAGTGGTGTGCCATCCGTCCCCTTCCCTCTCCTCCATGCCCGCTTCCCTCAGGCACCCACTTGTGTTGCCCCATAGAGATTTGCTCCCACGTTGCTGAATAACGCATGTCTACTGGCAGCCTCTTGATTTTCCAGGTTTAGGAATTGCCTGTTGAGCTCTTGCTCTGGAAGGTAAGATTCGGCTCTCTTCCGCACCTCCCTCCTCCACCTCCACAGTTTTCCTCTCCTCGGCCTCCCATAGACTTCTGCCATCACCTGTAGTGAGATCAGTGTTCAGTGTTTACATAATAGTGACTATATTCATAGCTCGCTCACGTAGCGAAGCACAATTACCTTTCTTTTCTGGCCCAACTTTTAATTTTCCCTGGAGTTAATCATCGTCTTGTTTCTTCGTCTGTGTCAATGTCTCTTCACCTACCACGAATTCTTACCTAGATCTTCTTCCATAAACGTAAAATTTCCTCTCCATATCTGCACACACGTCGGGTATGTTACCAAGTTCATCTTTTTCGGACGTGTCTCTTCGCGCATCTGTATTGCGTGCCCTCTAGGTCTGCCGAGCACTTGTCTTCGTGGCGACCTCTCCTCCCCATCCTACAAGTTCCTTACCTTTTTCCTCTACTGGAATCCTTGCTTCCCACATCTCAGCTCTTTGTATCTTTTACTCCTTCTTTTTGCCAGATCACATCCAGGAGTAGCTTCCTAAGAACACATGTATGAGAGGTTAATGTTTTGAAAAGCATGCATGCCTGGGAATGTGTTTGTTCGACTCTTACATTCGAGTGATAGTTTAGCCATGTATAGAATTCTGGGTTGGAAATTATCTTCCTATAGACTTTTGAAAGCATTGCTCCAGTTTTTTTGCTCCCAGTGCTATTGCCAATGAACGAGTGGTAAGGGCAGAGGGGAAAACTAAGCCAGTCTGATGCCATTCTGGTTCTTGGTTCTGTGCATAGGCCTCCTGGAAACACGTCGGGTCTTCTGTACCCGGTGTCCTTGAACTTTATAGGGAAGTGCTTTGGCATGAGTATGTGTTCTTCCATTGTGCCAACCCCTCGATTCACTCTTATTTATCCAGAAGTTAATGTTTATAAGGTCTGGGCAATTTTCTTGAATTCGTTATTGGATAATACCTGTTTATGCCATTCTTTCTTTTTTATTTTTTTATTTTTTATGTCTTAGTATTCCTGGGCTATTTTTCTAATTTCATTCTTCTCTTTTTTATACCTCTTGTACTTTCGTTCTTTTCTCTGGAAGTTTCTTCACCTTATCTTCCACATGTTGGATTCTTCATGCTTCGTATTTCCAAGAGTTCTTAATTTTTTAGTTCTATGATTGCCCGCCCTTCTTTGTAGAGTATGTTGCTTCTGTTTCACCAATAAAATCTTCCTCTTCTTTCTAAGAATTTTGAAAAAAAAATTATATATAGTTTCATAGGATTTTTTTCCCTGAATTTTCTTCATTTTCTTCTAAGTTCCTTCTTTTTGTTGTTGTTGTTCTTGTTGCCGTTGTTTGTTGTTGCCTTTGATAGGCGGGGCTTTTCTCAAACATCTGGCCGGCCCGGGCTGCCCGCTCTAGCTTGAACCTGCCCTGTAAGGCTCCATGCTTGCAGTAGAGCCCACTGACCGGAAACAGCTTCACTGTTGGGTGACCTGGCTGGGCTTCTCTACTGTGGAAACCTAAGTCTTTTCTTCGTGGACGAGTCCGTTTTTAACTCTTTTCCTAGAGGGGATGAGCCCAGCGCTGTCATCCTGGGCTCTCTCACTTCTGGTTGCAGACTTTCACGGACTCCCCCTGTTTTCAGGCAATGGCACCTCATGTCCCCACCCCAGCATCCCTCCAACCCACCCTCCCAGCCTCCTGCTCGGTGGAGCAGGGTAGCTATCTGCGTGTGGAGGGCGGAGGGTGGTGGAGCGACAGAGGCATATGAGGGTCTTACTGCGTCTTAGACCACCTTTTGGCCGCTCCTTCTGCTTTCAGCTTCGCCTTCGTTGTTAGAGGGATCTTGTAACCTTCCGGGTCCCGCAGTGCAGCAACTTCCCCTGGAGCCGAGATTTCCACCCCCTCTGCCCTGCGGAGCCTGTCATCAAACGCCCCTCTGCTCTTCCACTTCAAACGAATGCGTTTGGTGTTACTTCCTTTCCTGTCCTCTTTGTCCCTAAAGATTTATTCCTTTTAAAAAGTCCCATATTGTCTTTTTTTAGTAGGGTTTAAGGAGCAAGTAGAGATACTGTGTGTTCAGCCCACCAGTTTTAACAGGACGCATGCGTGAATTTTTCTAACCCTTGGGCATCATGACCCTCTGCCCTGACCACCCTGACAGCTACAGAGCCAATGGCTCCCTCCTTTGCAGCGTTTCTGTATTGGAACCTTGTACACCCTTCTCTCCTTGTGTGTGTGTGTGTGTGTGTGTGTGTGTGTGTATAATATGATTACATAAGAAGCTGGGATCTTCTTACTGGATTATAAACTGCTCAAGTGAAGAAGTCCTGTTATCTAATTTTACATCCTCAAGATCTAACACGAAGCCAGGTGCCTGTATGAATGCATGTTAAACTGAGTAGAAATTAGAGGGTGTTTTTGTAAGTAACTCAACTGTGGAGAGAGTTGTCCTGGCAGCAGAGAGCCCCTCAAAGAAGGTATTTTTCCTAAATCGTATTTCATCACCATCCCTGAGGATGGGGAGCAGTGGAACTGCAGACTTCATCTTTCCTAAGGAATGACCTTCAAACATGGGACTCACAGGGGTCTTGGTTACCTCCATCAAGGACCGGGAAGCAGGGTCTGGAACTAAGGGTGGCCTTGGGACGGGGGCTAAGGTGGGTTACTTTTTGTCAGCAGTCAGGGTGTCAGGGTTCTGGAAGGGTGGGCGTTTGTGATCATCAGCTCGTGCAGCGGCAGTGGGGAGCGGTGAAGAGGGTGGCCCCAAGTGAGCGTCATCTCCTCCCAGACCCTCTTGAGTGTTCCTTAGCCACAGCGCACACTTCCCTAGCTGGTTCTAATGAAGCAGAGACCCCCCCAAACTCAGCTGGGTTGAAGGACCTCCAGCAGCACGTTGGTCCTTTAAGTGACACAAACAGAGACCTGGTCAGGTGTCCCTGCTGGGAACCTAGCCAACAGTGACAGTACTGAACACCGTCCTTGGGCCGAGGTGGCCAGCAAGTCTGCCTCTTTCTACTAGGCAGGAAACCAAGAAGCCCAACTCACTCTGGGGGCCAAGAGGCCACTCGGTAGCGGCATGAATATGCTGGAACTGCGATGTCGCTGTTGGAAAATCTGGATCGTGGGAAGTCAGGTTGGGAGAACAGCCCGAACCACTGAAGGTCCACGGAGTTTGGGAGGTCTTGGAAGCAGGTGCAAGGAAGGGGCCTCAAACCAGGCAGTGTGAGCGGGCAGCGCCAGGCTATGCTGTTCAGCAGAATCCAAGATCCGAGCCACCAAAGCACACCTGGGGACCAGTTATGCGCATCCAGTTCTGATAGGCGAGGTGGAATGAGATGGAGCTTGAAGAGGCGCAGCTGGGCCGCACACCTAAGCCGGGCAGGGCTCCTCTCTGCTTAGCTCTTCTGGCTTTAGAGGGGCTGTTCCTTGCGACCTCAGGCTCCTGTTAGCAGCTAAAGGCCCCTGCAGCCTGACACTTTATTCCACATGACAGCTCACCACTCGTGTGGTGACAGTGTTTAGGCAGGACCTGTCCAGGAGAGATCGTAAGAGAGAACAAGTGAAAGGGGGAAAAAGTTACCATTTTCTCAGCAGTGAGTTGAGATTACACGTCTGCCTGGGGAAATAAATCTGTCAGGGGTCTGTTGGCCCACTGGGGTCACTGACACGCGAGAGACCGACACGGAATCCGGGCAGCCTCGCGAGCCGGGACGATCGCCGTTTTGACATCATCAGCCACACACGTGCGGGAAGGGGCGGGACTCGGAGCCGGGACAGCAGCAGCAGGAGGGAAAGCACTGAAGCTCTGGGATGGGCAGGCGCCCGTCCTTCCCGCCCTTTGCTGCTGCTGCTTCTTATCATAGATTGAAACACTGGGCGAAATTTGGACATGGATCTGGATGATACCGAATTGCAAATACTTCAGTTACCTTTAGAAAACCCAGAGAATCGTAGAGGAAGAGTCAAATGAGGCCAGGAATTTTCCTAGCGGACTGTGTGACACTCTGAGCTTTTTATACTCCTTTGAGGGAAGAAGGCCCTCGAGTGTCATGGGTGCAGAAGCTCGGCCTCTTTGCCGCCACCCTGGGCAGGGGAGTCACCCGCTCGTGGCTTTGGTTAACACTCAGAAAATGGGAAAAGTCGTAATAGGCCAGTTATGAATGTTGCTCAAGGACACGTAAACAGCAGGCTTCATGGAGAGCTTGGCACAGAAGTGCCCACCACGTGCTGCAGAGTGGTTTGATTACCACTGTCATAGACACGAGGCAGCGTGACGTCCTGCCATTCTTCAGGCACTCGGAGGAGGCTACTGTGTTTTCCCACTGTGGTCAGCACTGTATAATGCCCTCTGTGTATTATAGTGTGCATGATACGTGGCAAAATACAGTATCTAAATTTGACCAAAGAAATAAGAGAGTGGGGAGTAAAAAACTACCTTGAATATTCTAAGAATCCCAAGAGGAAATAGCCATGAATGCATTTCATGAATGCTGATATTACTTACTGGTAACATCTTCCTGAGAATCAGTGCAATGGTATACACAGAACTGGAATGCGGGCATGCATGGGTCCCCATTCCAACTCTGCTTGACTTTGGACTCTAAGGGGGACACGAGGTGCCATTGCCAGGACCTCTAACTCCCTGAGGTGCTGGAAAGTCTCCCTCTGTTAAAATGGTACCATCAGTACTTACACTGCAGGTTGCCACTAGGATTTAAAGAGGGCAAAACATATGAAAAAATTTTGCCTAATACCTTGTGCATAGAAGACATCCTTCAGTGCACATTAGCTTCTTTCCTTCCCATAGTCTCTCTTCTGCCCACTCAAGAATCTCTGATACATAATTCATAACCCAGATGCCAGAGCAGAAAAAAAATTGAGAGGAGACAGAATCAAGATCCAATAACATCTCAATAGGTTGGAGCACGAGGCTGGAAAAAATAAGCTAAGATCACACACAGGGGTGTGTCTGCTGAACACAGCTCACGACTTGGGCTTCCGTGAAAGAGGTACCACACACGAACTACCAGGATTCATGGTCCCACTGTGGCCAGCACTGGTCAGACCGAGCACTGTGTCCCATCTGGGAGTTGCAGTTTTTGAAAAGGAGTCCTGATACCCAAGAACCTCTTCAGGGACTTTGCCCGTGTAGTAAGAACTATGAGGCTAAGTAATCAAGGAACTTCAGTATGAAAAATGGGAGACTAAGGAAAAATATGACAGCTCTTTATTTCATTGAAATATTATTCTGTGAAAGAGAATAGTTGGGCATCATGTCATACAGAAAACAACATGAAGTTGGAAAAGTCAAGGAGGCAATTTTGACTTCTAAAATTTTTATTCTCTCCTACGTTTGTTCACTCACTCAACAAACACTGAACTGAATGCACACTGGGTATCAGATGTGTTTCCCTGTAGGCATGTATGCTGGTAAGTGATTAATTACCAGCTCTCCAGGAAAAAAAAAAAGTCTGTATTTATAGCATCTGCCAATCTCCATGGTATAAATTCCTGCACCATGGCTGATTAGGAGCTACCAGTGCGCACATGGAACTGGAAGGGACGTGCCCACTGGCTCTCCCGAGCTGGGGCAGTGGGCTTTAGCACACCCCTGCTGTAGGTTCTGAGGGTGCAGAGCCCAGAGGCACAGTCCTGCATGGAAGAGACCTACAATTCAGTGGAAGAAACCACTCCAGTTCAGCTGTGACCTAGAAGGGCACTTGGATCTGAGAGAGGACTCAGATGTGACTGGGAGGCTGTGACTAATTGGGGGTGACTGGGAGAAAAGCAGGGAGATTTGCCTCGGACAGAGGAGCAGCAGTTACAAACATACCTAACTGGGCGGGGGCGGGTGGGGAGAGGCCTGGTAACTCGTTCTGCAAGCTGTCCAGTTTGACTGGAGTAGAGAAGATAAGGTTCACTCGGGAAGGCTCAGCTGGAGGTATGTGGGAGCTAGAACACAGTCACAAATGTAGCCTGTTTCAAAGGCAGTTAGGAATGGATGCACGGTTTTTCACAGGGGCGTGAAGTGATGGTGCTTGCATTTTAGAAAGTCCAATCTGAGGCGAGGATAGAAAAACGGGCCACAGGAGATCAAGACAGGAGGTAGAGCTATCAATGGGAAACACCCCTAGGTAATTGATGAAGCATGACAATGATGTGTGAAGGTAGTGGCACTGGGAAACGCAGAGAAGGGTACACATCTAAATGATGTCAAAAACCACTAAAATACATGGGACCAGATGACAGTGAGAGAGAACACGGGGTGTGGTTATGACAGATCTGCAAAGTAAGGGGGTGGATGAGTTCAGGAGGCCGTGCAGGTTCGTGGGTCACAGGTAGAGACACCCATCTTGTTAGGGAAATGTTCTCATAAGAGCTTTTGAAATAGGAGTCCTTGGACTCCTTCCCTAGAGATTCTGCATTTTCAAAACACCCCAGGGGAAGTCTACTGGGCCCGGCTTTCGTTCATTGCCTTAAGCACCCGCAATGTGTCAGGCATCCTTCTACGCACCGGAGTTGCTGCGGTAAATGAGACAAGTGTCCTGCCTTTGTAGAGCCTTTAAGTTGGGAGAGACCAGGAATAAACAAAATAGTATATACAGTAAACAATAGTGTTTAGGTAATGATACAGTCTGTGAAGAAAATACAGGGTAAAAAGGGACGGACTTGAATGGAAGGTGGGGATAGGACTGCTATTTTAGGTGAGGTGGTTGGAGAGCCTTCTCTGAAATGGTGGCATTCATCCCAGGACATAAAAATAAATGAAAACCTTAGAGAAACACTGAGTTATAAAATATGGGGAAAGGTAGCACATATAATGTAAGAATGGCAGGGATGGAGGAGTGGTAAGTTCTGCTTTGGTCATGACTTAAAGCTCTGACTCAGGTGGCTGAGTGGTGATATCCAATAAGCCGCCGAATATATATATATCAGAGCTCGTGGAGCCGGGCTGGCCCAGGATATAGATTTGGGAGATGTCAGGCTATGGATGGTGCCTGAAGGCATGACAGTGTGTGGAATGAGGATGGAACCCCAGGGAGGACTGTGGGAAGGATAAAGAGGCAGCAGTCAGAGAAATGGGAAGACAACCAGTACGCAGGGTGGCCAAGGGAAGAAGAGAGCTCCAGGAGGGAGACCCAGACAGGTTCAGGAGTTGCCTAGTGGTCCACTGAGAGCGAGCTCAGGGGGATGGGGGTGGGGGGAGTGGAGAAGAACAACTAGAGGAGGTGAAAAGTGGAGAAAAGAGGAAATTGGGGAAGGGGAGGAAAGTACTGGAGTGTGGTAGAAGGGCATAGGGTTGAGGGAGAATTTCTAAGGTGGAGAGACTTGGACAGGTATGTGTATTTAAGGGAAAGAGCCAACAAAGAGAAGACGAGAGAGAAAAGAGGAATAGTTAGGACACTGCCAATGGAGAGTGACTGAGGGCTCTCCCCTGAGACCAGGTGGAAGGGTGGGTGCTCCTGCAGGTATGATCTAAGCAGGTTTGGGAAGAAATGGATTTCCAACCCAAGGACTTTTATTTTGCTGTGAAGTAGACGCTTAAGCTGTTTGCAGAGTGTGGAGTGGGCAGGGCTCCCGGAAGAGTTGGGGAAAGTGGCAAAGGGGTGTAAAACTTGTCCTTGGGAATAGATCAGTGTGGTGACGGGGCCAGGTGCGACAGCTGGCTGGGAACTCAGCCGAGTGAGAGGCCTTGCCTTAATGGACCAGCAGTCTGCCCCCGACATGTGTCCATCCAACAACAGTCCTTGTCCCGGGCACACCGTCCCGGGGGAGGGAGCTGGGTAGGTCTGGCATTGGGGTTCTGCCCATGAGTTGAGCGACACCACCCAAGGAGGTTCTTGGTGCTTCTAGAAAGGAAACCTCTTGTCCAACGCTCTGTCTCCGAGTGTCTGAGGTGCTGTAAGAACTGTTTGCCTGAGTCACCTCTGAGTTTATAATCCCTGAGGGGAGGGGCCTGGGGATTTGCACTTTCATAAGCTTCTGAGATTATTTTAATGCATACAAAAGTTTAACCACCAGTCCTTTCTGAGGCCTATAATCTCTCCACAGCATCCTGATACATCTCTAGCCCCATCAAAACACCCCCAAATAGTCTATAGCCCAAATGGCTACAGGTCATACTGTGAAGGGGAAGCCTCCCACTTGTCTCCCACCCACTGTGTGGGCGTGCCAGACCCTCAATACCCCTCCCCCGACCCACTCCCACTCTCCTGCTCCCTAGCAATGCAGAGATGCCGGGTGTCTGCGTTGTTGTTGCAGAATCAGTAGTGAGAAAGCAGCCCCTGGCCTCCGGCATCTTCCCGCAGGCCCCTCTGTGAGTCTGCGGCCCAGGCCTTTCCAGCAGGCTCCCTGAAGAGCTGGCAGGGCTCCGGCTGCCCACTCCTCTCCGGAGGAGCCATTCCGGGCTCCCTGTCTTTTCCCTGGCTTTGCCACCCTTTCACCTGGAGCCCCGGGTGACTGCCCTCCTCCCAGCTCCCAGCCGGCCCCATCGCCCAAGAGAGAGCTAGAATTTAAAAGCCAGAATTAATTAGGCAAATATCAGGCGGGCGTGAGTCACAGCAGCCCAGAGTATTTTAGTCCGCTACAAATGGGAGCCCGCGCAGCGAGGCGGAGCCTGCGGCACCTTCAGCCGCCCCCACAGGGCTCACTTAGGAGCCGCCGCCAGGGGGCGCCCTTCATGGCCCCAGCAGGCTCCAGCCCGGCCTCTGCGAGGGTGTGGGCGTGCGCAGGGAGCTGTGTGACCCTAACCCGCCGAGGGAACCAGTCAGAGTCTGTTCGGGTAACAGGACGCTGACATAAACAGCCAAGCCAAGCTAGAGACATGCGTAGGCTGTAAATTCGAAGCGTTCTCATTGACTAGGAGGGGCGCAACCGAAAGGAACATTCTCAGAGGCTTTAGGGGAACCAGCAACTTGCCCATCCTGAAAGTCTTTGCTATTTTTTTTTTGCACCCCCTGACTCAGTGGGCTAGCTTCTCACGCTGTTATTCTCTCGGCTGCAGTGGGGGGAGGGGCCATCGGGGAAGTGGCTGCCATTTCTTGTGTGATGCCCTGGCCAACAAGGGCTGAGTCTTTTTCTCCCAGAGGTCTGCCCTCTTCTACTTCCCCTGCCCCCAGGCCCAACCCACAGACCAGGGAAGGATTGTCAAATAAATGTAAAAGACTTGGAGGAGACATGAAGATCCATTTTCCCACCTTTTAATGAGTTTCATACATTGATGCATTGAAAATGGTATTATGTGCCATAGTGTTGATGAATGAATCTACCACGAATCCTGCTCTTGGTAGTTTTAATCTATGAAAGTAATCAGGACGTGCACATCCTGAAATATAATAAAAAGTGGAGCGTGATGAAAGTACCATGACAGTGTGGGGGTAAGGGTAAGGAAGACTATGATTTATCTGAGGAAGTGGAGATTACGTCAAATTGGGAAGTCAGGAAGGCTTCCAGGAGGAGGTGGCATTTGAAGCATTTGGGTTTGCAAGCATGGCTGTCCAGGCAGAGGCTGGACCTCTTCTCCGAGCTCGGAGAATCTGTAAGTGGTAGAGCAGGACCAGTGGGGAGCCCTCTTCTCCTGACATCCACTCCTGTGACCTTTACCCATTAGATGGTGGGTTGTCCTCCATCAGGCAACTCAACCTAACACAACTTATAAAATACTAATGATACCCAGTACCAAGCTATGTCTGATGACATATCTTTCCTCAAAGAAGTAACAGTAGCCACAAATAGCCCAGCCATGGCTCCTCAGTCTCTCCTGTACCAGTGATGGCGCCATCGCCGCAGCCACACAAGCAAGACCTTTGGGCGGAGTCATTCTAGCCTCCCCACTCCCCCTCGCTCCCCACATTTAATTGGTCACCAGTTCTTGTTCGTTCTGCCTCATTAAAAATTCGATCAATACGTATTTATTGGACATCTCTGTTAGGTTCTGGGAAACAAAGATGAATAAGGCACATTCTCAAGAAAGCTGTGATTAATGATGGAAGCCGACTTGTAAACCAAAAAGTGGTGGGATGTGCACGGAGCAATGTGCCCTGCCAGGCGTGCTGCTCAGGGGCACGAGAGGACAGGAACTCAGCCCGGCCGGGACAGGATGGGCACCAACATGCCGTTTCCTAGTCATGCCTCCTCTCCACCCCCAGTGCCGCATGTCCCATCAAGCCCTGAGCCCTGACAGCTGCACAATGGCAAGGCCTGTTAATGGTTTCCCGCGCTCCAAGCCTCTGCCCATGTATTTTCCACTCCGTTGCTGGATCTTAAAAATGCAAACCCATTTACAGACACACTTCATCCTCCCGAAAGCTCCTCAGTGGTTCCTGGTGGTTTCGAATAAAACCTGAAGTCTAGGTCTATCGTACAAGGCTGGTAACAATACGGCCTCTGCTTATCTTTTCAACCCTTTAGTGGACACTCCCCCTCCCCCTAAAGCTCTATTTACTCACTTGTAATTACCTTTGCATGTTATTCTCTGTGGCTAGAATCCATACCCTAAGTGTCTCTCCAAGGAAATACGACTTTTCTTTCTGGATTCTGTAAAAGCTTGCCTCCTGGGCTCTGCCCTATGGTCCTTGGGCACCATCGCTGGCTTCATCCATGGTCTTTTCTTGGTATTTGGAACGTCCGCTATTAGCCTTATCTCTACTTTTAACCGCAATGGCCTGTTAGACATCTTGTTCATCAACAGAGAGAACATACCCTGCAGACGGGGGCCGCTTCTTACCCATCATTGCGTCTGTGCTGCTCAGGTGGTGTTTGTCACATAACAGGAACTCGATAAATGTTGGTCACATAAATATAAGCAAATAACCCGAGAATAGGTACGTTCTCAGAAACGACCTACGAACTGAGAAGGAAACTTTGTCTAAAGCAACAAGGCAACTAAAAGTATGGAAAGGGTATTTGGTGTTGACGTTACCCTTTAATTTTTAAAGGTGTGTCCTTTACCTACAATTAACAGCAGATAACTTGAGATGGCCTTAAAGCTAGAGCAAGGAGTTGGGACCCCTCAGGCCTAGAGCATCCCCAGAGAGAACGTCTGGCACGTGCTCTCTTGTCTAGGTCTGGCGTTTGCAGCAACAGCTTTGTGATTTGAATAGTTTAACATCCTGGAGCCGTGGTTTCCCTATCTATGTAATAATAATAATAACAACAACGAGTTGAATAATGGCCCCTGAAATACATGTCCACTTGTGACTTCAGAATGTGTCTTTATTTGGATGCGGGTCTATGCATATGTAATGAAGGATTTCAGGACCCTTCTGGATTAGTGTGGGTCCCAACCCCAGTGGCGGTGGTTGTAGCAGAGGCAGAAACGGAGACAGGGACACAGAGGAGAAACCCAGAGAGGCCATGTGAAGACACAGGCAGAGACTGGACTCATCTGTGTGTCAGCTAAGGGACGCCAGGGATCGCCAGCCGCCTCGGCAGCTAGCGGAAAAGGCAACTCCATTTACAGACACACGCCACCCTCCTCAAAGTTCCTCTGTGGTTTCCGGTGGTTTAGAATAGAACCTGCACGCCAGCATGGCCCTGCTGTAGAGGAATCTGGGACGGGGTCTCTCTCAGAGTCTCTGAAGGAAGCAACGCTACCAGCAGCTTGATTTGAGACTTCTGGCCTCCAGACTGTGAGAGAATAAATGTCTGTTGTTTGAAGATGCCCAGTTTGTGGTAATTCATTATGGCAGCCCTAGGAGACTCACACGTGGCCTTCCCTGGCTCTCTAGGGGTCGGAGAATGTCAGAGGAGACAGTGTCTGCGGAGGTGCTTTGCGAAGCTTCTGTAATGGCCCTGGGCCACAGAGCGGGGGGTGGAAGGGGGAGCCCCTCCCATTGGAAGGGAGCCCCTCCTCAGTCCCAGGGAACCCCTCCTCCGAAGACTCCACGGGAGGTGTGCCCAGGCCAGCCTATGGTGCTGCCCGGAGAAGTAACGCCCCCTCTTCGAAGTGCCCTAAGGGCCCCAGCCCACGGGTGCCATGGAGACAGAGGCCTGCAAGCTAATCCATCATGTGAATTCTGAGGGTGTTTCACGCGGCCAATTTCTGGCTCTTTGGCCGAGGTTAAACTTATTCCATTTAGATCATTTTTCTCCCCTGGTTGCTCAGCTGTGCGCTTCTGAGCACTTTGGCCCGGGATGGTAAGGGACCCGGCTGCCTCCATCGCCCCAGGCTGGTGGAGTGTTTGTTGTTATGTAGGGCAGCCCAGACTCAGGGAGCAGACGGCCCCTGTCAATCAGCTCGGTTGTGACGTTGCCTCCCGGTATCCCCAGAAGCCCGCCTCCGTGCCAGTCTGGGCATGGCCTTGAGGGCCAGACAGGGGGGATTGTTTGCAACCACGTCCAGTGTCATCCTGGCAAGATGATCGCTGCCACCCAGCCCCAGCAGGGCTTGGAGAGCCACCTGGCCCTTCATCCTCTGAAGGGGAGAGAGGGGCTCTATCTGGAGCACACCCGAGGATGCGACACAGTGGAATAAGGAAACCATCCCCACTGCCAAGATGGCCAGGGAACGCATCGGCTCACTAGAGAGAATCCCCCACCCCCGCCCCGCCCAGGATTTTATGGGCACCTTGAGGATGCTTGAGGAACAGTGTCTTCTCTTGCTGGTACCTATGGAAACGCGAGCTGCAGCAGGACTGAGCTGATGTGGGTGAATGGCTCTGCGGCTGCTCAGCTGGAATGCAGAGAGCTCAGCCCGGGCTCTGGCAGGCTCACAAAGACAGGGCATCCCAGCCCGGAGTCTGGGGCCTCAGTTCCCTCCTGGCCATGCACTCATGCGCCGTCAGAAGCTGAGACGTGTCTCATGGCTGGAGGGTAGGTCTCCAGTGGCAAATGGAGTAAAAACATAATCTCTTGACATCTACCAGAGCCTCCAACCATCTTTTGTTTTAACAGGATGAAACAACTCATGGGATATTCTTTCAGTCTAGCTTGGTTAGTCCATCAAGGCAGCATAAGAGAGGGGCAGTTTTAGGGTCACCGAAAGCAGGAAGCAGCAGACACAGAGTGTCTGAGACCAAGCTCTTTTAGGGCAAGCACTCTGTCATAAAATCTAGATGGTTCCAAATGAACCCAGCATTAATTTTACACCATCCATTGGGCATTAAGCAGCCACTCTAATGACCTGTGGTCAACTTGTTTAATAATTCAGCCAGTTATAGGGACAGTGATTTCAACACTGGCTGAATAATAGCATCACAGAGAAGTTTTTGAAAAATATTGCTACCAGGGCATGCTGTGAAGGATTCTGATTCAGTTGGTCTGCAGCGGAGCCCGAACACTGGTATGTTTTTAAAGCTGCCCTGGTGATTCTGCGTGGCAGGGGGTGTGGGCTCTGTTGGTGCGAAGCGTACCCAGCTGTGGCCTCTTCCTTGTAACTATGAAGGCAACTGGCATGGACTGGCTACCGCGGGTTTGATTGCCTTCTCAGCAGCTGACCCACAATTGGTTGAACCATGGCTCTTCATACGCAACCTGGGGATCCATAACCCCGTTCTCAACAGTTTAGAGAGACGTGAAAGTCCTTCTTGGAAAGAGGAAGTCACGCTCGATCCAGGGAAACCAGCCTCACATACAAAGATGTGTGCATTCCAAATCCCCTACTGAATTTGGATATATTAAATTTTAGATGCAAATTGGAGCAAAAGAAGTGTTCCCAGAAAGAGTCAGAGCACCTCAGTCTATTAAAAGCCACTTAGGGCGGGACCTGGACGGAAGTGGCAGAGAAGACTCCAGGAGCTCCCTTCTGCATAAAAGCCACATTTTCCAGTTGCTGTATTTCATGCCTTGACATATTGGGGCCTTGCCGACTCTGGAGGGACTACCCTTCCTAGGGTTAGCCAATTCCTAGAGACAGCCAAGGTCCGGCCTGTGCAAATCAACCAGCCTGAGCCCATACCTCCAGCCACCTCCTCTGTCTGCTCTCACACTCAGAGCCAATATTCCCCGTCTTCATCACCCCAGGGTGAGGTACCAGACACCCAGGGACAGACTGTGCTGCAGAGCCTGCCAAAATTATCCAGACTAGACAGGACTGAGTGAAATCCTCTTGCCCATGTGTCACCTGACCCCTCTGCCTCCTGCTGAGACCCTGAGGCCTCCCCTGTGGCCCCACCGTGCCATGGCTTGCTCTTGCCTCTTGGGAGCTGTCAGTATAGCAAAATACCTTTTCTTTCTTTTTTTAATGATTGTGTTTATTTTTAGAGAGAAGGGAAGAGAGGG
>PVJD01012115.1:0-41695 GCA_004026545.1 Mormoops blainvillei
TGATTCAAACAGCACAATTCGTATGTAAGGCTGCCTTCCTGCACCTGCCTTTTTAAAAACCAGTCCCTCTACTAATTAATTATCCTGAGTACTGTTTTTCTAGTTTGATTACATGGCTCAGAAAGAGATGCCTTCGGTTTCGGTAAAGTCCCTCCCACATTAATAAGCACGTCTTGAAAAACTAAGAAGAAACATGCGGTTCCTGCTGTACCTACCAAATCAGTCAGGAATGACAATATTCTCTACAACTGTATTAACCCTGCTGATGATTTTTTCCAGGAAAGTGGCTATTTCTATTTTAAAGGCAGGAAAACCTGTATTCACAAACCGCAACTGTTTTCAAGGGAAACATTCACTGAATTTCCTTAACCTATAGCCAGCTTTCCTTCCACTCAGAAAAGCACATCCTTAAAAGTCCCCAACATACGCAGGACGCTGTATGACATTTGGGGCAATGAATTCAAATCTGTTTTCTCCAGCCCAAGCATCAGATCTTAAAGTTGCTTTTCTGAATAGCTACCCACCTTCCAAGCCATTTCTTGCACAGAATCGCCCCATCGTCCATGTTTGCTGTGCCCCGCACACTCGTCTTTGGTGATCGGTGGTGTGTGGATTGTAGAAAAGACACAAATGGGAGAAAAGGTCCGTTTTTGTACCCAAGGGGTAGAAACTCAACTGAGTCGCCTTTACAAAATAGGGCATTTTTCCTCGTTGCCTTCGCCAATAGATCTGCCCAGAGTTCACGGAGGCTTTCTCCTCCCTAAGTCACCCATGTCCCTCACCTGACTGGCAGATCCCACAGCAAGACGGGCAGACAGGGTCTGAGGATAATGCAGACTAACAGAAGGTGTGTATGAGCAGTAAAATACCTGGCGCTGTGTGACTTGGAGTTCTTGTCTACAGCTGAATATCTGATATGAAATGGAAGTTAATAAATTGTTTTAATCCTTGTTGGATGAATGGATGGATGGGTAGACGGATGGATGCTTGGATGGTTGGATGGATGAGTGAGCGAGTGAAGGACTAAATGAATGGATGGGTAAATGAATGAATGAAGAATGGATGGATGAGTGGATGGATGGGCGGATGGATGAGTGAAGAATAGATGAACGGATGGATGGATGGATGATAAATGAATAGAAAACCCACACCCATTCTCTCTGCCAATGGTCTGAGGACGTTTTCGCAGACCTGGGTTAAGCAGATTCACATGAGAAACACAGACACAGGTGGACTGGGTTCAGGCTCCGGCACTCCCCACGCTAAATTCCCTTTGTGCCCCTCAATCACACAAGGCCCAGCGTTTAAGTGGACACACTGTTGCCCAGAACACAGACTCCCTATATCTAGGGGTGTCCATGTGATTAACTTCTCATCAAGGCAGGCAAGGGAGGTCACCAAAAAGACAGCCCTTTATCTACAGAAAAGGTCCTTTTTTCAGTTTTTCTTCCTCCTTCTTTGGGTGGCCTGGAACATAAACATAATGACTAGAGCTTTGGCATCCACTTTGGGCTATGAGGCTGCTCATACAGAATTTTTAAAAATTGCAAGATAGGAGGAGCTATGGTGCTAAGAACAATGAAGAGAGAAAGTTCCTTCTTTTTTCTATATCTTGTTTGTTGTTTTCTAGATTTTAATGTCATGTGTAGTCATACTAAACCTAGTCCTTCTCACACTTTTACGCCTGCCACTGTAAAGGGTGAGGGTCATGAAGACTGGGGACGCTTTTTCAGCAGAAGCTCAGGCAAACCTAAGTCTCGCTGGCAGTGGCGGGCTGGATGATCAGAGCCAGGTAACTGTGTCACCGTCTGACTGCGGGTTAGGGCGAGAAACACCTGTGTCAGTCACAAACGCTTACGAGGGACACAGGTCCCGTTGTCTACTGTTTAACCCCTGGAAATGATCGCTCATCACCTTCATCCACTCTGTTACCTCGCCCCCATCCTGGGGAAGTGGAAAACGAGTCAATGAGAATGCACGCAAACATTAAAACACCTGTAAGTCATCATCGAGTGTGAGGTGGTGTGGAAACAGAGAGATTCTTCTACCTGAACCTATGTGGTTTTTATTAAACCTATAGAATTGAACATCATGTACCGACAGAGTCACTGCTCAGGTGTTCACAGACAGATGAGCATTTCTGACTGTCGGGGGCAAAGCAAATCGGAGACCGATGACGGCATTGAGTTAATCAGTGTCGAGAGTAATCCACATGGAGGCAATATGAATTAACACGTGGAACTCCAAGTTAGTTCTTATTTTTATCTTTTATTGGTTTGAGAGAGAAGCCGATTTGTTGTTCCACTTATTCACGTGTTCATTGGTTGATGCTCGATTATTTGCCCTGACTGGGGATCGAACCTGCAGCCTTGGCATATCGGGGTGACACTCGAACCCAATGAGCTCTCAGTCAGAGCCAAGTCATTTTTTTAAAGCACTGAGCAATTTTTGGTTGTTTTTTGTTTTTGTTTTTGTTTTTGTTTTTGTTTTTGCCTTTTCTGTGTTCAAAATTGGCAGGAAATTTAACTCTATTTTCCTTTTTTTTTTTTTTTTGGATCGAAGGAGAGGTTCCCTGCAAATATCACACACACACACACACACACACACGCACACAAAGACGTATCGCCCAGATGCACAAACCCCGCTCCTCTGGAATAGAAATCATCACACAGGAAGTCAAGCCAGAATCGAGTAAATACCTGTCCATGAAGGGAAGGGCTTCCTTCAGCAGGGGTGACGCCACTGTGTCCTCCCTCATGGGCTGCTGGACAATCTCGTGGTTTCTCACGAGGACACAGTTCCAACGCCGTGCAAACCCATAACTGGAGGACCTGGGGACGAGAAATAGCACAACAAGGACCCCGAAGGGGAGGATGACCTTCCACGGGACTGCAAACCAGCGGGCGCACTTGGCACTGACAGCAGGACAGGGACCAGGCCCATGACCGCCGTGGAGACCCATAGCTGGGCCCTGGGCCCACGGTGCCATTCGGGCGTCTTGGGGGCCCGGTAATCGCTCACAAGGCCACAGGGGAGCCCATAGAAGTCATTGAGCCCATGGTTCAGGGGGTGGTACCAGTGGTCATCCCACGAGGGACGGCTCAGACCTCAGTGCCACTTTCCTGAAAAAAAAAAACACCCACAAAATGGTATCTGTGGCAGCATAAATGCCAGCCTTGTTCTAGAAGGTGACGTCACTGAGAGGACGTGAAGGATGACCTCGACTTCTTGGCATTTCGAGAGTCCCATAGGAGCCCTGACCGGGGATCGAACCCACAACCTTGGCCCTGGCCGAGTGGCTCGGTTAATTGGAGCATGGTCCCGTACACTGAAAGGTCACAGGAGCACCTGGCTGTCAGGGCCCATGTCTACCTTGCAGGTTCGATACCCGGTCAGGGTGTATACCACCATGCTTGGGTTGTAATAGACCGGCTATTTCAAGCAAAATTGAGAACCCGGAACGATGAAAGAAGTTCTCTGAGCAACAAAAACAGACGGCAACGCACCCGTGTGCCTGGGACAAGGACTTTCCGTCCTTATTTCCTGTGAATTGTCATGGAATTCCAACTCTCCGGCTTCGTGCCTTCTCAGACCTTCTCCCATGAGATGGCACCGCTTATTAGAAATAAAACTTAAAGAGAGAAACCTGTCCTCGAACCATCAACGACCAGGGCGGACACGTTTGTATGTCCAGCCGGGCGATGGTAGAGTCAGGGAAACACAGAAGCGGGGCAGTTTCTTTCCAGGCTGCGGCGAGGCCCTGGCGCGCCGGGTCGGACGGCACGGCGGCCGCTGCGGACGGCGGCCCGGCTCAGGGTGCCCGCGGACACGGCGGCCCGCTGCTGGGTCGGCCCCACGCCCCGGCAGCCAGGCGGCCGATGCTCGGCATGCTGCGGAGAGAAGAGGGGCTCAGCCTGCGCGTGTCAGAGTCCCCAGAGAAGGGGACGAGCTGCAAAGCCTTTCCGTCCCGGGTCGCGATGATTCTCGTTCCGCTCAGCCGAAAACGCGCTCTTCCGGACGCCCGACTCGTTGGCCGACTTAGAGGCACCTGTGGTTAAATGAAACGAACCTGGGTCTCCGGTAGTGACGAAGGGAAGACTCACCTGAGTAACCCTGTCTTTTGAGGCAAAAGGCGGTCAACCGGATCTTACCCTACCTTCTCCCGACCATCACAGGCAACTTCGATTTCATAAAATGTGAACGTGCTTAACGTTTATCATTTCAAAAGCACCCAACGGCATCTTGCAGCGTTCAACTTCCTTCCCAGTGTGTTGGGCTAATAGTTTAAGGTCCCCAAATCACTGCAAAAGCGCTAGCCAGGTGGATCGGTTGGTTGGAGCACCGTTCTGTACACCAGACGTTTGCGGGTTCGATCCCAGGTCACGGCACATAAGTAGGTTTACGGTTCCATCCCTGGTGGGGGCGCATATGGGAAGCAACAGATCTCTCTCTCTCTCTCTCTCTCTCTCTCTCTCTCTCTGTCAGCAATAAAAAATATCTTCAGGTGAGGAGAAAGAAGGAAGGAAGGAAGGAAGGAAGGAAGGAAGGAAGGAAGGAAGGAAGGAAGGAAGGAAGAAAGAAAGAAAGAAAGAAAGAAAAAAGTGTTTCGAACACCTAAACAATCCAAACGGACAAAGGTATTTCATCTCACGTGTGCTTTCTTACCCAGAGCTGCCAGCGAGGACACAGGTAAACGGCTACTGATCTTTATCTCAAATAGAGACCCAAAGTGCTTTTAATTAGATCAGCTCCCTTCCGTCTGCAGCAATGTGCGGAAAATACAGGGTTGTGCTGTCATCTTCATTTCAAGGGGAAACAACGCTATTTAAATTCGAGCGTAGAGGATCTGACAGTTTCGCGTGAGCCGGGTCTGTCCGGTGATGGGGGCCCGGATGACAGCTGCTGTCCACAGAGTTGCCGGTTCATTCCCAGTCAGGGCATGTGCCTGGGTTGCAGCCCAGGTCCCCCGTAGGGGGCGCACGAGAGTCAACCACACATGGATGTTTCTTTCCCTCCCGTTCTCCCTCCCTTCTCCTCTCTCTCAAAATAAAAGAAATAAAATCTTTTTAAAAAAAAAAGAAATTACAGTATTCCTCATTAATGTTCACTATACAACAGACCTCAGCTGGCTTACTCTCAAACCACAGTTCTTTTTAAAACCCTGTTTTATGTTCTTACCGTATCATTTACAAATTAATTTTACATGCATTGTGGCGTGAAATTTTCAACCTTTTTCAGATAACCTTAGCGACCAGAGTCCCTTGGAAAACTCCTGTCAGTGCCCTGGCGGGGTGGCTCGGTTGGTTGGAGTGCCATCCTGCACACCAGAAGGTTGTGGGTTCGAGCCCCGGTCCGGGCACATACCGAGGCTGTGGGTTCCATTCCCGGTGGGTGTGCATATAGCAGACAAACGACACATACTTCTCTCTACCTTGGTGTGTGTGTGTGTCTCTCTGTCCCCCCGCTCTCCCTCTCTCGTTCTTTCTGTCTTTCTCTCCCTCCATTCCCTGTTCCTCTCTCCTTCAAATCAATAAACGTATTCCTCCCCCCTCCACCACCAAAAAAACCCCAGTAAATAAAAAATAAACATATCCCCGGGGAAAGATTTTTAAAATCCTATCAGTGGTTTCAGTTCGACACGGAGTTTTAATAATTTGATTTCTTTGCATGAAAATGGAAACAAAGTTAAAAAGCAGAGCCAATGGCCAGTGCGTCAGGCCTGATTTATGTTAAGGCTTCATTGTCGTTTCATTTTATAACCTCACAATTTTGCTCCAAGGCCCCCCGAGTGGGAAGAGCAGGAAGAAGCTTGAGTGCGGTCTTGCATCCAAGCCGGGCCCGGGAGGCCAGCGAACTAGGCGCCTCGGGGTGCACGGGGCTGAGGCCTCTCGCTGCTGAGCACTCGCTCTCCGGCGTAAGCGCAGACGCGGGGCCTTGGCCCCCGAGAACAGCGCACAGCCGTCTGCGGGACCCCGTCCCGCGAGGCCGCTGCGCAGGGAAGATTTCGAACAGACCGCCTCGGCCTGGCCGCTCTTCCTTCCCGACTCGGGGAAAGAGCCACGAGCTAGCGGGTGACATTATGGCGTGGCTGGCCGTTCGTTGCGACGATCAGGGCGCGGTCTGTCTAAGGTGGAGAGCGGATGCGGGGGCCTGTCGCCATGGTAACCGGGATGATTGACAGGGGACGGGGGAATGCCTGGGGCGCTGCGTGAATAGATGATGCCTAAGTACATGAGACACACGTGATAGACAGACAGATAGACAGACTGATAGGCAGACAGACAGACAGGCAGGCAGACAGATAACGGATAGACGATAGGTACAAAATGCATAGACGATACATAGGTAGCTCATGCACTGACAGACAGAGAGACATGACCGACAGACAAAGGACTCATCAGCCCCCGCACAGCTGACATCCATCCCCGTCGGGCGGGAGGGCGCGACCATTCTCCGTGGGGGCGGGGGGCAGGGGTGGCGTCCTCAGCACTGGAGGGCGCTCACCTGCGCGGTCTCCGCCCACCGGACGCCGGGAGCCCCCCATCCCCAGCTGTAACCGGGGCGTCCCCCAGAGGACAAAATCACGCCGCCTGCGCATTGAACAAGTGGAGTCGAAAAGCTCTTTGGTGCCCGACAGCTTCCTGCTGGTTACGATGACGCAAGACTCTCCCTATCTCGTTCACACACTCTCTGATGGAGAAGATAGGCCTTGCCATTCTGTTCTTTTTCAAATTTAAATGTAGTCATAATGACACGCAGATAGCAGTGTCCTCCTCGTTGATTTTACTAATCCCTGCCTGAAGGGATGGAAGAAGCCAGTTCCAGTGTGCCATCCGCCAGTGCCTCGTGACACCCAAGGTTCCTAAAGGGATTGCCAAAAATCCCCAAACGTCTTCCAAGTTGCCTGAGAGTCGCCGAGCCTTGCAGCCTTATTCATGGACAACACGAGAGAATACTCGACAAGATGAAAAATTTTAAATACGTCTTCTACTAAAAACTTTATTATTTCTTTTTCCCTCAACAAGGAACCTACGGGTAGCTTTTTCCCATTGGGCTATGTAGTCCCCCCCCCCACCCTTTCATCGTTTGCTTTTCACGAACAAAAACTCCACGAATAAAAATAGATAAATTGCACCCATTGTGAAGTAAATTTAGAGGTCAGAAGGCTGCAACCTCCGCTGAGACAATGACACTGGTACGTCTGCAACGGCATTGTATTCGGGTACTCAGCAGTGGGATGAGCCACGTCACTCAAGGGCTCTAAAAGATACCGTCCCAAAAAATAAAAGACAAATTTTGACGATGACACGGTTACTTGTACAGATACCATCAGTTCGCGACCTAACAAACGCGACTCACAGCCGTGATCTCTGGCGCTCGTCCTTACGTTCCGGGGCGCGGCATAAAAATTCTTAAACACACAAGATCCACGACGGAAAACAGAATTTGAGAGCCGCGGTGTCCACGCCCAGCTGCGCGAGTGAGCGCAGTCGGGACGCCCAGCATCCCCTGCAATTCCCTGCAGCCGGACAACATCAGCTGGGGGTCTTAAAAAAAAATGCACCGGCCGAGCGGAAGAAGACAGACAAAAGACGATACGTTGCCGAGTTCCATTTACATAAAGTTCCACAAATGTTACGAGAGCGAGAGTTGCCTTACGGAGACAACGACTCGGCGCGTCACTCTCAGCCACGCGCAGACACGCGTGGCCGGAATGCGGCTGAAAGTGGCCCGTTGGAGTCCCCCGCTGTGCGTCGTTCCCCCGCGCCTTGCTTTCGGGAGCTGCGGCTCTGCAAACGGGAGCCCCAGCCCGGGCTCGGAGCTCCCGGGCTCAGCACTGTAACGACGGGACGACGACAGGCCACGGCGGGGCCCTGGGCAAGTCTGCCCGCCGTTTCGGATGTCCGCAGGGGCCGCCGTCAGCGCGGTTCCAGACTTGTTTAGGAAAGAAACCTCTCCTCCTCGTCGCCTGATCACACAGGCGCCTTGAAGGCGGCGTAACCACATCGGCTCGGTTAATTGCCAAGACGACTCACTTTTTAAAAAGCGGAACCGATTCCACCCCTCCTGTCACAAAAAGGGAAGATGTCTCCCCTTTTACCGCCTTGCGGTGTTCGAGGTGTGAACGGACCCCCAGTTTTTTACCCCCTCATCTACAGGTGGGTACGGAGGCCGACGACAGACGGCGGCGGTTGGAAATAACGCTGCTGGGGATCCAGGGGCGCTGGCAGCCTTTCGAAATCGTGCGCCGGGGTTGGAAGACGTGCTCCCAGAAGTGGGGCGCTGCGGGAAGCAAGTCGGGAAAGGGGAATGACCATAGGCTCTCGCTTCATTGGTGGGGGTGGGGTGGGGTCGAATGAACCAAATCCACGGAGGAAGGAAATAGAAACAGGCTGACAGCTGTCGGCGGGGAGGAGAGGGAGTCGGGGGAGAGCAGGGGGAGGGAGCGGCCGAAGAACGCGTGGGCCTGACGCGTGGACACGGACAGCCGTGGGGAGCGCGCACGGGGAAGGGCGGCGGGCACGGGAGAGGGGAATGGGGACATCTGCAATAGTGTCAACAGGATAAGTAAAGGGAAAAATAATATAAAACAAAACAAAAAACCTTAAGCAAGGCTACAGTGCGAGGGAGAGGGGACAGACGAGCGACGCGGTGACGGCGGCATCTTCCGCCCCAGCACACACTCGTACGAGCCCCCGCGTCATCCGGGCGGCCTTCATCTCGCAAACGCGGGACCGCCGAGCCCCCACGTCTGCCCAGGGCGCGCGTCCCACCCTGCACTTGCAGGTGGCAATGTCTCGACTCCAGGAGCTCGGGACCTGGCAGCCACAGCTCAGGGACACGTTTCTCCACAAACGCTTTGGTCATCGAACTTTTCCTCCCTTATTACCGAGCCGTTTGGCCAGGACACAGACCTCTATGGAAATGGCCGTGAACAACCCTGGCGTCCGGTCCACCCGCCGCGTGGCTTTAGCCAAAGCCCCGTCATTGCGCGAGGCACGAGATGGTTCCAAGAACAAAGACGACAGTCAGGTTTTGTTTTATTGCCCTTACGTCCTGCGCGGACACCGAGCTTTTCCAAACTGAGGGTGAGCGGTGACATCCTGTCGAGTCGTGTTTCCAAGAGGCTCGGGTGACAGTTAGCCTTCATAGCATGAAAGCAGCTTATAATTAACTGCACACGGTGCCCTCTAGGTCCAGGCATGCGGTCACAAAGGGTAAGATGGTCTTCTTTTCCACGGCTGAGGAAGAGCCCCTCGTACATGCGCAGCACGCCCGCATTTCGAGTTCGCTGCGACCCACGGCACGAATCCGATGTTTAACGAATGAACAGGACACACCGCCGCGAGGCGGACACACGGTCTCTCACAGAGATGTCCCGGCACCTTGGCAAAGACAGAAGTGGGGCCCCAGTGGCTGAGTGGACCTTGCAGCCAGTATGTACCTGTTATTTGGGGAGAAATAAATGGAAACCCCTTACCCACTCACCTGCTGGGAAACTCTACTCCTTTTTTTTTTTTTTTTGAGGTTGCCACAGATCGACTTTTGAAGCCTTTTCCCTCTCCCGTTAGGGTTTATGGAAGACTAGGTCAGGGGAAAAAATGGACAGCGATTGAACACAGAAGCTCCCCTGACAGGTCCAGTCATCCCGCGTCAGGAGTGGAGATCGCTGGGGCGGGGGAAACGCCCGGTCCCCTTAGACCCGGAGAGCCTCCTGACGCCTCCAAGTGTTTCCATGTAACCGCTGAAAACAGGCCAGAGTCTGGTCTTCCGGCCTTGTTCGGTGAAAGAGAGGGCGTCTTGAAGGAGGGGCACTGTAGCCTGGTGCTTAAAGGCGAGACCACGGGGGTCAGACGTATTGGTTTCAGGCTTCTAGCTTTGTCGCTGACCGGCGGGACTGGACCTTGTGCGTTGACCTACGTGCCCCGAGCCTCCCTTCCCCTAGTTATGATGGCCCGCGTGGGAGGGGCAGGGCTGGGGACACTGTCTTCCTGGGGGGGCTTAGATTCTCTGAAACAATGCAGCACTTCAGCCCGGCGCCCGCAAAACACTGACTAAAACACAAAGACACACCTACCGCACCGATTCCTGTAGCTTCAGCAAGGGAGGAGGGGTTTAAATTCCAACGAGAAAAGCAAATCCAGTAGAGATTAGATAAAACAGGGCAAAACCGGCGCAAAGCACGTCGGGGCGTGTTCGAAATACAAGATGATCGTTGAGATTAGAAACAACCTCTGACAGAGTTTTTGGAAAATAGGTCACCGACACGAACGGCACCTGTCCGTGGAAACCAACCATCCATTTTCCCCTGACAGGCCCATTTTTCTTTTTCTCTTTTAAAAACATAGACGATGGGATCACTAGTTTAGCAACAGGCATGTCAGCCCGGTCTTTGTGCGCGTGGCCTTGGGAAGCCTTCATGCTCTGCATGAAAATGCTCGCCTCAGTCCCTCTAAAACCCTAACCGGAGAAGTCTGAAAGGCAAACACAGGATAAAGCAAATAAGAGTTAGGAGAAAAGGAGGAGGAGGAAGAAGAGGTAGCATGAACTGAAGACCCCCCGGGAATGTTTGATACAGATCCCAGAGCCGTGTGTTTGCTTTTTTGTTTTCTGTGTGTGTGGTTTTTTGTTTTTTTTTTTGGTTGCAGTGGTGCAAAAAGAATGACAAGTATTCTGAGAGCCTTCTTTAACTCTGATTTAGTAAGCATGGCTTAGAGCTAAGCATTCCTAAGTGAGTGGGTTCTGCGCTTCCTTGTTTTCCTTTGTTAAAGCCGTGAAGAAATGTTGCCGGGCTGGCTGGGCGCCTCAGTGGGTTGGAGCGCCGTCCCGCACAGCGAAAGGTGGCGGGCTCGATTCCAGGTCATGGCACATGTGAGAGGCAGCGGATCAACGTTCCTCTCTTACGCGAAGGCTTCTTTCCCTCGCTTTGCCCCCACCCCCCTTCTCTCTGAAATTAATAACCATGACCTCAGGTGAGGAGAAGGAAAAGAAAAAAAAGGATTGTCCCCGTCGTGCAGCTGTACGATGGTTATTCGGCAACGTGAGTCTCCAAGGAAAACGGTGCAACGCTCAGGACACTGAGTATAAAAATGCACGTGGGGCTCTGAAAAGAAATACCTTTTGATCTGATTCAACACCTGGACATGGGTCAAAAGTTCTTATTGGGAAACATCTTTGAAAATCAGGATACTTTTAAACCTCCAACGTTGCTTAAAATATATGGCCGGCCATCTGATCAAAAAAAAAAAAAAAAAGCAGCTTCTTAATGAATAAAAAACAGGAAAAGAGTTGGCGTACAGCCCACAATCAGTGTGTGAGGGTGGATTCTGTGGCGTCACCCAGCTAGACAGTTATTCGCACGTCACAGTCACGGAAGCTGGACCGAGACCCATGTTGTGTCTCCTTTTTATTTCTGAGGCCTTTGTCAGAGGGGAAGGGAAGAAAAATAACTGCTAAATCTTCCAGGCAAGCGCTTTCCAGGCTTGGAGAAAAGCCAGGCCAGGCCTTCTGCGGGCTGCGGGAGGGCCAGGAGGCTTGGAGGCGCCTGGCGAATAAAGGGCCCACTGTTTGAGGGAGAGCTCTCTGGCCTCCACGGGGGCGCCGCCTGCAAACGAGAGCAGACGGACGCCTCGGGCGGGAGCTCCGGAGGTTCATTCTCCAAGTGGCCGGCTCCGGCTTCTCTGGAATTCTTGTTTATTTGCAGAGTGAATCAGCAGGGGCGACAGAGCCACCTTGGAGCCGGCCGCTCAGAGCCGGCGAGAGACTGCGCCCCGCCAGGAAGACTTTCTTCGGGGACCCAGCCGTGGGGCGACCTCCACCCATCCCAGCCCGCCACGGCCGGCATTCAGGTAACCTGCTTCTCTTGGGGGGCACGAAGGCCCGTCCGCCTGCCTGCGGGGCCGCCCTAAACGGCCCCGCATGGCAGGGCTTGGAGCCGCGGGTCCTTTCGTGGGGAGGAGGAAGAAATTCTCTCCCAAGTGAAAGGGGAAAACACGCAGAAGAGATTTTTCACGGGGGATGCGGAGTCAAATGAACCACAGAAAAAGCACCCACGGCGGGACGTGTCCGCGCTCTCAGAGACGGTAGCGCGTGGGGACTGCATTCCAAAGAGACGCTGCAGACGGAAACCCGGCCCGGGTCTGGGAACACGACCAAGGGCTGCGGTGACGCCAGGCTGCCTGCCCTGGGTCTGGAGGACAGCCGGAACCCGGGGTAGCTCCTTCTCCACTTGGAGCCGACCCCACGGCTAAATGACGGGTTCTGCTCGGTGGAAGGACCGGCTTTGTCTTTTGAAGAATCTTTCCTTAAGCGGAGGTGTAGTTGACAGGCCGCGGTAGGACCTTCATGGCCCGCCTACCTGGGTGCACACAGGCTTGGCAAGGTGACGGTCACAGGTGTGGCAAGACGGCAGCAAACAACTTCGTGAGGTTACACCATTGCCGTGAACTGTGTCGAGAACAATTGAGATGCAGCCTGTTAGCCCCTGGGGTGTCGACGAGAATGTCCCTGCGGCCCGGGGCACCTGCAGACCTTATTTATGGGCTGCCACTGGCAAGTCCGCACCCTTCAACCACCCACTGCCCCCTGCAGCCCCGGGGGCCACCGTTCTGTTTTCTGTTCTGTTGCTCTATTTGTGTTCCCCGGCGTTTTTCCCGCGCCGCCGAGGAGCCGATGGGAAGCGAAGTGTGCGGCAGGGTCCGTGCCGAGGGCGCAGCTCGGGGCAGTCGGGGGTGTAGCGGTGCCGTCCTGGGCTGTATCCAAATACATTCGCTCTCTCCCTTCAGAGGTCGGCTGCGCCCGGCCTTCCAGCCTTGACGGAGTGACACGTACACACCCTGCCCTCCGACCCGAGACAAATGGCTAACATCAGCAGCCCCGTTCCCTGGAAAAGTCAGAAGCGGTCCATAATACGCTTTTTTTTTTCTTTTTCTTTTCTTTTTTTTTTTTGTTTCTCTCTCTCTCTCTCTTTTTTTTTTTTTTTGGTTTATTTTTATTCTCGAAGCTGTCACAGATGTGCCCACTGTCCCCCTCCTGCTCCCCTACTCCCACCCCTGCCCCCCTTCCCCGTGTCCGCCCCGCACGGCTCCCCGTGTGCACGAGCCTGGCACGCATGTTCCTTGGGAGCTCCCTTCCCCTTCCCTCACCCAGTCCCCCTCGTGCCCCCCACCCCGACAGCTGTCAGTCTGTCCCCGTAGCCACGCCCCTATTTCTGTCCGGTTTCTCCGTTCGTTTTGTGCATCACATCCCACCTGTCAGTGAGATCATGCGCTATTTCCTTTTCCTGTGACTGGCTGATTTCACCGAGCGTCCCGTTCTCCAGGCCCACCCACGCTGTCGCAAAGGGTCACATTTCCCCCTTTGTCACGGCCGAGTCGTATTCCGTCGTGTGACGGTACCACGGCTTTTCTAGCCACTCACCCACTGTGCCTTTTCGGAAAAAGAAAAAAATTCTTAAATAGATTCAAAGGAGGAATCAGATCTACCTCGGAGTGTATGACAGATTCATGTGTTTTATATCATGCGCGTGCCCTATGTGTTATAGCACGAATATTTTACATCATGGATGTTTATATATAAATATTCACAGGAAGAGGCAATGATTTACGATGGGTGCCCCCCAAAAATCTCCAAGGGGGGACAAAAGAAAGATAGGACATGTGTCGAAGGGGTGGAAAAAATACTGCTGTGGTCCGACCTCCCTGCTCTGGTCTCATTTCCACAGGACGTGCAAGCCGTCCCCTTGTGTCAGCGAGTCAGGTGGGCGGCCCCCTCCGCCTGATCTTGAGGGGTCAGGTGCACGGAGATGGAAAGGAGATGGTGCCAGGGACCTTGGGGAGGGGGGCGGTGCAAGGAGGGGGGACAGGGTCTCGAAGTTTCGTACAGACGTTCAGTCTCCCAAGATGGAAATACCTGTGGAGGGGGCGATAGTGACCCTGGAACGATGCGCATGTCCCCAGTGCCCCTGCACTGCACAGGGTTTGAGGGGCTACATGGTCGTGTGTGCAGTTACGACACTGAGCCAGGGGTGCACTGAGGATGGCCCCATACACACGTTCCCAGCCTTTCATTCTGCGTGTTTCTGTCTTGGACCCTTGCTCCTTCTACCTGAGGGATCGGAAAGCCATCCGAGGACAAGCCCTGTTTTTGCGAATACAACTTTCACGGGCGAACACGAACCTACAGTCGTCGGGGTCTCGTCTGTGACGGCAGTCAGGCCGCACAGCCCAGAGGGGGTGACACGTCCCCCTCGTCACCAGCCCCCAATGCTAAGCACCTGGCCCTGCGCATACACACTCCCCCTTCTCCACACCACATTCGGCACTTTCCCAGCCTTCCGGTCAGGCCGGGCATGATGTTCTGCGTGCGTGGTCACCGCTCGAGGTTCTACACTTCGCCGCACGAGAAGGTCACGAGACTCCTATCTTACTTATCAAACGAGCTCGTGTTCCGCGGAGACAGATCTCTCTCTCTCCCCCTTACAGGAAGGAAACAAAAAGCAGGAGAGAACATGTTACCTCCGGCACATTCTTGGTAAGGCCCGACCCTGGGCGGTGACAAATCTCCCACCCCTGCCTCCGCGGGCCTTCACAGGGTGGCTCGGAGGGCGGCTGTAGCCACGGCTCTTCCTCGATGACCGACTGACCGTGGGTCTCGGAGCCCAGCTGGGAAACCCATGAGTCGCGCACGTGCGCCGTGGGGCCCCCTAGCAGGGGCGGCGAGGGCGGGTGACTTCAGAAGGAACTCCGGGCCCCCTGCCCCATGCAAGTAGGCGTCCACTTCTGGGGGCTTCCCCGGTGCGGTTGGGGAGGGGGCTTGCTTTTGCCAGGAGGCCATAAGGTGCCTTCATTTCACACCCCTGAGGGTTGGAGGACAATCGTCCTACCTCTATATGCGCACCCCCGGGTCCCATCCGCAAGAGTATGAATTGTTTTCACCTAAAAAAAAAACCAAAAAACTGAAAAACAAAACAGCCCAAGGCCTGAGAGACGTAGCCAAGGTCTTCAGCAACGGGGTGACGACGTCAGGGTGCCCCCAAACGGAGACACCTACGTTCCGCATACGGCAGTGCCGTGGATGAGCCCAGAAGCCACGTCCAGGGCGATTTCAGCAGTTTGTTTTTCAGGACCTGGCTGGCCGTGGCCGTCGGCGTCCTGGGCTGCAGGCCCCCCGTCGGCAGCACTTTCTCCGGCTCCCGCCCCAACATCCTGATCCTCATGGCGGACGACCTTGGCATCGGGGACGTCGGCTGCTACGGCAATGACACAATCAGGCAAGGAGGAGGGAATTGCCCCGCACTGCCCGCTGCGAGCCCTCTCCGCGGGTCACGGGGCCGGCCACCTACTCAGCCCACAACAACCCCGCCTCAAACCCACCCCACACGGCAGTCACCTTGCCGTGTTTAAACACGGTGGCCATGCCCACACCTCATGGTGGGTGATGTTCCTAAAACCCCTGACGCCCACGAGGCAAAGGCCAAAGCTCCGTTCCGCCTCCATTCACCCTGCCAAACGCCCCCGGCTGTGCACAATCCCAACGCGGCCACACGACCGTTGCACATTCAGACGGACGCATCTACGTCCCCTTCAGCTCAGGGTAGGACCCGCCCGCCCCCATCCGCCCTTGCTCCTCCCCTGCGCCCTGGACAGGAATGAAACCCACGACCTGCCCGCTCACGCGACGCCGCCCGCCCCACGGAGCCACCGGGCCAGGGCACCTCGATGAGTGTCTCTGATGCTTCGGAAGACCGGGCCCTTTGGCAGTTTCTAGGAACAGCTGGAGGTGTTCCGTGAGGACCAGCAGAGACGCGTGAGAGAAGCCGTGCTCTCTCTGGCTCCGGAACACGGCGGTTCACGTGTTTCCCCGCAGGACCCCTAACATCGACCGCCTGGCCGAGGACGGCGTGCGGCTCACCCAGCACCTCGCCGCGGCTTCTGTGTGCACCCCCAGCCGGGCCGCGTTCCTCACGGGCCGCTACCCTCTCCGATCAGGTTTGTCCTGCGTGGCGTCCAGTCCCAGGGATCTGCTGCCTTCCGCTCCTCTGGGTCTGGCGTTAAAACGTCCATCCTCCGGGACAGGGGAAGACAGTGGTCCCATCCCCCGTGTTCTCTTCACCCTCAGGCCGGGGTATGTTGTAGAGATTTTAAAGAGAGAAGGTTGCACCCGTGCTCAGTACGGACCCCAGCGGTCACGGCCGTCCGCCAGGGAGGCTTTCTCCCCGAGCGCTGCCCTGAGAACGCCGTGCGATTTCATAGGACGCAATACGCTTACGCCGTTGACATGGTTTCCAAACCTTTGACCGCGTACGGCCTTGTCAGGGCTTTAGAATCACAGGCAGGGATCTTGGGACCGTTCTGAATCGCAAACCCCACCCTAGGCTGACGACTTGATGAAATCGCCGTTCTTGGAGGGATAACCCGGTCTAACCCTTATGTCCGACCCCGGCCATGAATACCATATAGAATGTCACCTGTTCACTGCAAAATACAGAATCACTTTTAAGCATAAACATTGAAACAAGAATGATCCGAAGCAACGCCTGATGGCACTGTCTCTCTGAAAACCACCGGTGACAGGCATGGTGTCCACGGAAGGCCTTCGCGTCCTGCAGTGGGCCGGAGCCCCCGGCGGCCTTCCGACCACTGAGACGACTTTCGCCGAGATATTGAGACGTCAAGGCTATGCCACCGGGATGATAGGTAGGTTCCTTTCCAAACGGACACAATATTACTTTTGTACGGAGAGTATGTCCCCCTAGAAGGCTGGGCAGGGAGTTGGCGGTGACGTGGCCGATTCATCCCCTGGACAGGTGGTCCGTGGCCGACTCGGTGTGGAGGAGAGAGCGGCTCACCGGGGCCCGCCGCTTTGCTGGCGCGCCGCAGGCCAAAGCTCTCACCGCTTTCTCATTCTGCCGATTTTCCGACTATTTCCATCCCGCCGTTTCCTCTGCTCTCTGACTCGTAGACCTGTGACGGCTTCGTGCTTCCCTTTCTCCTGCCGTCAATAGCATTCCTATCGTTGGGTCGGTCAACACACCGAGCCCTGGGCGCCGTGAAATGCAATGAAGGGCCAACGGGCACGCGGCACGTGCCCCCCTGCCAAGGGGGGCCAGGGCCCCTCGCCACCGCCGCCGCCTCCTGTTTGTCTTGCAGGGAAGTGGCACCTGGGCCTCAACTGCGCATCCTCGCAGGACCACTGCCACCACCCTCTCCACCACGGGTTCCACCACTTCTACGGGACGCCCTTCTCCATGATGGGCGACTGCATCCACTGGCCAATGTCGGAGAAGCGGGCAGCCCTGCAGCAGAAGCTCCACGTCTGTGTGCAGGTGGCGGCCGTCAGCGCCCTCACGCTCATGGCCGGGAGGCTCACCCGCCTCCTGGCCGTCTCGTGGGCCCCGGCCGTCTGGTCCGCCGTGGCCGGCGCCGTGCTGTTGGTGGCCTCTTCCTTCGTCGGCGTGCTGATCGTTCACGCCGACTGCTTCCTCATGAGGAACCATGGCATCACGCAGCAGCCCATGAACGCTTCCAAGACGACATCCCTCTTCCTCAAGGAGGCCTCGTCCTTCCTCCAAAGGTTAGCGTCCCACGAAAGACCCCCAAAGACAAGGACCCCGTGCTGTTCGGAGCTGCACGCGTCGGCCCCCGGCGGGTCGAGTCACGGCGAAAGACCCGTATCTGAGTCGGGATATGCGAGACGTCCCACGGCACGTCTGTCGCCCCGGCACTGGTATCTCGCGTTTCTTCCCAAACCCAACGAGCCCTGGCCCCGTCGCGTTTGTTTGCAGGAACAAACCAGGCCCCTTCCTCCTGTTTGTGTCCTTTCTACACGTGCACGTCCCTCTCGTCACGACCAAGCGTTTCCTTGGGCAGAGTCTGCACGGGCTGTATGGGGACAACGTGCAGGAGATGGACTGGATGGTGGGTGAGTGTCCCCTTCCGGTGACAGGGCGCCACCGCCTCCTCACGCAGCCGGGGGTGAGGGAGAAAAACGGTGAAAAGACGGGACTCGTTCAGGGTCCAGACTGAAGTCACCAGCACCCATGTGGCTACCTCGTGGACAGTCACGGGTCCCAAGTCTTTCAAATCGCGCCGACAGCTCCTCTGTTTTTCGCGTGTGCACGGGG
This sequence comes from Mormoops blainvillei, assembly GCA_004026545.1. Classification (NCBI taxonomy): domain Eukaryota; kingdom Metazoa; phylum Chordata; class Mammalia; order Chiroptera; family Mormoopidae; genus Mormoops; species Mormoops blainvillei. Next base: position 18,125 of record PVJD01012115.1, read on the forward strand.
TCGCGCCCCAAGAGGGTCAGGCGCTGTGGACGCTCAGAATGAGACCCTTTAAGGGGAAACGTGATATCACTGTCAGATGTAGGCAGGCGGCACAGAGTGGGTTTGGGGGGCAAAGATACAGCTCCGTACGGCTCCGTAACGAGGGACGCGGGACTTTATGCATTTCCCAGCCCCGCCGCACGCACCCCACAAAGGCCTCTCATAGTGTGTCTGTGTTGGCTCGTCGGCAATAGCGTGGCCCCGCTCACCTGTTACGTCTAAACCTGTTCGAAAAAATAAATCTGTGACTTTCGGGGAAGGAAGAGCCCCACCAGCACAGGTTTTAAACCCCGTTGCAAAGAAAAACGAGGAGAGAGGAACACGCCGCCAAGAGACGGAGCACGGATTTTTGAACGCAGGGGGAGCGATCGGGTGCACCCTGAGCTACCTCACGAGACAACCGTCTTCCGCGGCCGTGGATTAACGCACGGATGGACGTGCAGGGCCCGTCTGGCTGTGCGAGGCTGCAACGTCCGAGCAAATGGAACACGGCTATTTATAAAACGGGTGCCGTTCAGCCTCCTTCGGCCCGGCCTGCCCCCACCCCCAGCTCTGGCCGTCAGTCCACACTTTTTCTATAAGTTCAGGGTTTCTTTGTTCAGACCGCACGTGTAACAGAGGCCACAGGGTGTTGGTATTTCTCTGTGGGACTCGTGTCCCTGTCATGCCCTGGAGGCCCCTACACGCTGTCTCATTTGGTTGGATTTCCTTCCGTTTCGTGGCCGAGTAACATTCCCCAGTGTGCTACAGCCCATCGCTTTTATCCTGCTGTGCACCGACGGACACTTGGGTTGCACCCACCGTTGGGGTATTGAGACACAGAGAGAGGCATCCCTCTGACAACGTGGGGTTGGGGGTGCGGCGGTGCGGAACAGCACGGCCGCCCAACCGCTCACTTCCACGGCGCCGTAACACGAAAGACTCGTGGCGCGGGGGTCCCACCACGGGCATGAGTCGCTAGAACTTAGCCTTTTATTGTGCCCAGCTCCAACCCACCAACTCTTTGCAGGGCAGATCCTTCGGTCTCTGGACAGAGAAGGGCTGGCCAACGATACGCTCGTTTATTTCACATCGGACCACGGGGGATCCTTGGAGGCTCAACTGGGGGGCCGCCAGTACGGGGGCTGGAACGGGATCTATAAAGGTAAGGCCCCCAGGCCCCCGGACGCTCGTCTGCGGTCCTCAGTGCAGCCCCCAGCCCTTCCGTGGGGAGGGGGTTATGTCCCTGAAGACAGACATCAAACACGGCTGACCGGGAACTACTGACGGCCGGACTTCCCATGTGTCACATTTCATTCCTTTTGTCCCCGCCCCGTTCCCTGGTGTTCAGCACATTCCCAGAACTGTGCAGGCACCACATGACTGACTGACTGAAAACTTGCGTCACCTTCAAAAGAAACACAGCGATGCCCATTCACGGCGATTCCTCATTTCCGCTTGCGTCAGCCCTGGCGACGAGGAACTTCCTTCTGTGTGCCGGCATTGTCCCATTCTAAAGCTGTCGTGTACATGGAACGGTGCCGTGGGCCGTCCGTGGCCGCGGACCGCTTTTGCTCAGCGTAGCGTTCCCGCGTTCCATCCGTCTTGCATCAGGCCTCTCGCTTCACGCCCTTTGGGGCCACGGCCCTTTTTAAACCAGACCCCCCATCGTCGTGTGGGGATTTGCTCCCCCCATGGCTCGGAACCCTGACTGCAGGATTGAAACACACGCAGGGCCGATGGTGGCTGTGTGCTGACTGTCACCCAGCCTGCAGTGACTGTGAACTCAGGTGCCCCTAGGGAGGGTCAGATCAAGGTCGTGGAACTTACGAGGTGAAGCCAGAACATTCCAAGACGCCCCGAGGGCTGCCTGGGAGGCGCAAAAATGGTCCCAGAATAGGTCTACGCCTCAATTCCTGGAACGTAGGGAAAGTTTACGTGGCCAAATGGACTTTGCAGAGAGGAAGAAGAACGTGGAGGTGTCCTGGCCGGGCGGTGTGGCTGGCCGGAGCGTTGTCCCGCACACCAAAAGGCTGTGGGTTCGATCCCCAGCCAGAGCACATGCTAGGACGTGGGTTCGATCCCCGCTCAGGCACGTAGAGCAGGCAACCTTCTCATGTTCCCCTCTCTGTCTTTCTCCCTCCCCCCGCTGTCTGTCACCCCCTCTCTAATATTAGGAAACACACCCTCAGTTCAGAATTTAAAAAAAAGAATTGTGAGATGGAATAGGGTGCTTTCAATGACGCCGTTAACGGCTCCCAAAGAATTCGCCTGATAGGAAAGACGCTGGAGGGAACTTGGTCACTGTCCATGGCAGACAGAGGACATCAAGGAACAGAACAAAAACCTATAAAATCTAACCTCTGCCAGGGGACAATTTAATCAGAGACAGAGAGAGGGAGACACAGCGACACAGAGGGAGAATTAGTGTAAAAACCATCAGAACGGCTCAATCACCCGGGGTACACAACCGCATCTGATTTCAACCACACCGTTTTCTGTTCCTCTGTCAACACAGGCGGCAAAGGCATGGGAGGCTGGGAAGGCGGGATCCGGGTGCCCGGGATCTTCCGGTGGCCCGGCGTGCTGCCCGCCGGCCGGGTGGTCTCCGAGCCCACCAGCCTCATGGACGTCTTCCCCACGGTGGTCCGGCTGGGGGGCGGCGAGCTGCCTCGGGACAGGTAAGAAAAGCCACCCACGTCTCCCTAGAGCCGGTGTCGATGTGCACGTGGGGACCAGGGTCGTAGGGTCTGTGCGCGGGGACAGACTCCGGCCCCTGTCTTGGCCTACCGCGGGCAAGGCCCCACCTCATGTGCACAAAAACCACTCTCCTCATCTTCTCCTGGCCGCGAAGCGGGGCCCCTTTTCTTATAAGGACCATCGTCCAGGAACGACCTATCAACCCGCCAGAAGAAAGTACTTTCGATTCAGCGCAGTACAGAAATTTGACGTGATTTCGCTTTTTCTTGGCTTAAAATGCATAGAAAATTTCGGGGAGAAATAGCATGCAAATAAAAGTGTTTCATGATTTTAACAGCCTAGAGATGAATACATAATGACATGACATAATGCACACATAACACATATTTTACATACCCTTATCCTGTGTGCGCTGGTTATATATTGTACATCTATATTTAAAAATCTTTGTGCGTAGACACCAAATTTATGGCTTTTACGGGTGTGGGCCAAAGTAGGTTGGTAGTTGTCAGGGCATGAAACACACAGTTTATTCTGCAATTATTATGAATTATTGTATTACTCTTTTATACGAGCCATGGCGAACCTACTTTGGCCCACGCCTGTAGACATTAGACTTTTTTTTTTTTTTTTTTTACAAAATTGTTTCGTCGCTTTACCACCTGTCACAGTTACCCCCTCAGCCAAGACCACCAGCCCTTGAGTTCTGGGGTCCGCGCACGGCCGTTTAAGGTGCATCGCCTTAAAACATCGCACTCACTCGTTTTCCAGGCCTTGCTACCGGCCCCGCGTGAATGTCTGTTACTGCAAAACGTACAAACCGAAAGTCAGTTTAAGTTCTACATGCTTTCGTGCAATTTATTTATTTAACGACATAAACGACGTGTGTGTGTGAACGCGCATATGCCTGTGGCCGTGTTAGGACTTCCCCTGCGGCTCACCAGCACGCCCGCATCGTTCGTTTGAATAGTCTTAAATGTTCTAAATTCTCTAACTTGACCAGGAGCGGTTAATTTTATTAGAGGGAAAGACCCATTTTATGGCTCTTCACGGTGCTTGTAAACATCTGTCTTCTGTATGCATGACACAATTTGGAGACACCGGGCCCTAAGCGTTTTCCACACTCACGTGGAGAACATTGAAGGGGACGCGTTTCTCATAAAGGCATTGAATTACGTTCCCCGTTGCGGGAAGTCAGTGGCCTCGTGCCAGGAACTCGTGCGTGGCTTTCGGGAAGCTCTCGTCCCATACGGAGGAATCTGTGCAGGAACAAAAATTCGGAGACGCGCTTCCCACCCTGGAGCGACTGGCCACACCACTGAGAAATAAAATGGGAGGATTCTGTCTACACACGAAAGCCAGTGGCTCCGTCTCCTCCCCTGGGACGGGTGGCAGAGGGGAACCGGTACCCACGGGACGGAGCCGGACCTGGGACACGGGCCTCCGTGTGGGGGGAAGGAGCAACACAGGCTCCGAGGGCGGAGAACAAAGTGCCTCCAAGCCTGGTCGACACGGACGCCGACTCTAGAATGACTTCAAACCCAAATGGGCATTAAAAACACCCACGAAGATGTCCGCGCGGCACGGTTGCCTCTTTCTGGGTTTATTCTGAGCTCAGATGGACGGTAACACCCTCCACGAGCTGGTCCTTCAGTGGCTTTCCGTCGAAGGTGGTGTTGCTGGGTGGCGGGCCCCTTGGCTGCCCCGCTGTGCCCCGAGCCCGCACAGGCGCGCGTCTGCCTCCCGCCTGCGCCCGCTCCGTCCCTGAGCCCCTATGCTGCTCTGTGCAGGGTGACCGACGGCCATGACCTGCTGCCCATCCTGCTCGGAACCGCACAGCACTCGGACCACGAGTTCCTGCTGCATTACTGCGAGGCGTCCCTGCACGCAGCCCGGTGGCACCAACGGGACCGTGAGTAGCGTGGAGGCCAGCACCGCCTGGCCCCCTGGCCGCGGTGCCCTGCTTCCTTCCGGCTCCTTCACCTGGTCTTGGTGGGCTGTGCCCCCTTTCCGGCGACAGACCCCCGGCGATCCCTGCTCGGGCTGCGGCATCGCTGGGGGGGCTGTCCACACACACCCTCACGCACGCACACGACTCACGCACGCACACGTGCGTGCCTCGTCTGCCTCGATCCTTGCAAATCTCGTCTTTTCCCCTGCACGGCTGGTTGCCTGTCGTCAGCAGCTGAGCTGAGCTGCACGAGCGCACCTCTGTGGCAACACACATAACGTTGTGACCTCAGCAGCAACGTGCCCACCGAAGACGTTCCGCGTTTCAGAACGTTCTGGGCTATTGGGACCTGCGGTCCTTTCGAAAGAACTGTAAAATTATTTGCCGGTTTCTTAAACATTTTTATTTATTTTTTAATCCCATGAGACCATGCACGGTTGCTGCTTTCAACGTGTCGTTGAACTTGGTGGGGAAGGTGGGTGTTTTTCCAGCATCGCATTTTCCCCAGTGGCTGCGTGTCACGTCTCTCCCCTGATTCTTGCGAAAGTCACCATTTCCCCACGAGCCGGATCGCCCTCCCCCGCCAACGTCGCCGTCCCATCATCGCCGTCCCATCATCGCCGTCCCATTTCTGCCTGCGGTCGCCCTTGGCCACCGCGCAGGACTTCACCAGCGTTTTTTTGTTTTTAGGAACCGTTTTCCAATATGTAGCTCTGGGATTTACTCACCCCCCAAAAAATTTTTTTTATTAAAGATTTTATCTATTTCTTTTAGAGGCGGGGGAAGGGGGAGACGCCAGGGGAGAGACGCGTCGATGGGGGAGAAAAACACCCGTGGGCTGCTTACACCCGTGGGCTGCTTCTTGTCGGAGCCCTGACCCGGGACTGAACTCACTCCCTTTCGCCGTGTGGGGTGACGCCCAGCCGCCTGGGGCACACGACTCAGAGCCCCACTGTTTCCTGACATTGCACATGACTAACTTCTGCCTCTGCCTTTGGATCTGATAACGCAGTCTCGCCTCTGCGACCTTCTTCTGAGTCTTCATCGGCAGTGGCCTGTCACTCTGCCTGTCCTTGAATCGGTCTCCTCTTTCTGGGTTGGCTTGCTTGACCCAGTAGGTTTTATTGACGTCTGCTTTTGCCAGGGTTTGGGGAGGTGTACACATGCCCGCCCTCCCCCCACCCTTGCTGTTAAACCCACAGTTCCCCCTCCCTTCCTCAAAAGCACGCTCTCGACACGTCCACCCGCTGTAACCAAGAGACGAAGATTTGCTCTGGGAATCTCCCTCATTTACGGAAGTCCCCCGTGATTGTATCTTTCCTCTTCCTCCTTTCCATCCGTCCCCTTCCATCTTAATATCGTATTTACTGGGACGTTTTGAAGGCAGGCGTAGGGGGACGGCCTTCCAGGGCCCCCCTTCATCCTGCATTGGTGGGCCACTTAGCACCCTGCGGCAAACCTCCCCCAGACGCTGCCGTCGGTCAGACCAAGTCCAAACGCCTCCTGGGAGAGGAGCAGCGTGTCCCCCCACCGCCCGGTCTGTCCCCCAATCAGCACCAGCCGCTCCGAGAATCAGCGCTGAGCAAGGGAGCGCTCAGCCTCCAGGCTGCAGGGGCACGGAGCTCCGAGACCCTCGGATGGTCGGTCGGACAGACACAGCCGGGTCCTGCCACGGGGCGTTTCCATCAGCCGCCCGGCGGGGACAGGTGTCAGGGTTTTTTCTGGTCCGCTCCGTTTTTAAACAGCAGGACTGGAGAGGCAGCGGAGCGAGGCCGGGAGGCTCCGGAGTGCGTGAGTCACCGGCTTCCGTTGCGGCGGGAACAGGACACCGGGTGATTCACGAGCTGCCTGCAAGCTGCTCGAACACTCTGTCCTGGTGTCACACTCCCATTTCGGTTTCCCTTATCGGACGTGTCAGCGGGTTTTTCCCCCGGCTTCTCCCTGTCCTTCCTCGGCATCTGGGGTGTCTGCGGGAAGCATGTGCCTGCCTGGGCGTGGCTCTCGGTCGCCCACGCGGTGTGCGGGGACCTCCTGCCTCCCTTCTGGGGTCGGACGGCGGCCACTGTTGTGGGCACTCCTTTCGTCCCTCAGGGTGCCGTGTGGAGCCTGGGGGCCTCCCTCCCACCGCAGCAGCAGCAGACGCCCCAAAGCACCGGCCGCGGGGCTCCCGGGACATCTTAGGGTCCCGTTGTGTTATTTCAAAGACGGCCCCGGCAGACAGCGCCCTCCTGCCTGTCCGCACCCTCCCCTCCGGTCTCCTTCGTACTCCCCTGACCGCCTCCCTGTCTACGGAGTGTCTGGCAACACCTTTCATTGAGAACCCCTGTGGCGATTTCACGGCTCTGAGCATTCCTGGCCGAAACTCCCTGCCAAACACGCTCTCCGAAAACAGTTCGACTGGCCCGTACTGCGCGGGCTTACTCAGCTCAGGGTGCTGAGAGAGAGCCGCCGCCCCGAGGCGGGGCGCCCTCACCGCAGGCCCTCGTGTGCCTCCCCGTCTGGGGAGGCTGGAAGCGCCGGAGCGAGGTGCCGCGGGCACAGGGCGGTCGGGGCGGGGCGGGGCGGCCGCGTGGCTTCTCGCGACGAGCCAGGGCTCACGTAGTCGAGAGAGGCGTCTGGTGTCCCTTCTTACAAGGACACTAACCCCCCCACGCCCATCCCGGGGGCTCCACCCTTAGGACCTCATCGAATCCTCACTGCCTCCCAAAGGCCCCACCTCCAACTTGGGGGCTTCAGTAGGTGACGTTCTGCAAGGGGGGCACGCACATAAGCCACGGCACACCCGTACTGCATGCCGGTGTCCTACTGGGCAGCGCCCGGCACCTTCCCCGTGGCGTCACCCAGAAGGAAACCCCGTCCTCACAGGCACTGACGCCCGGCCCCAGCCTCCAGCCCCGGCAGCCGCTAGCCTCTCTCTGCGTCTGCGGTCTTGCCTGTTCCGGACGTTTCACACACACGGAGCCCCTCACCGGGGGGATCCTGTGTGTCTGGCGTCTCTCGCGGAGCCTCCGGTGGCCAAGGTGCCCCCCCACGCGGCGGCCCGAGCCAGAGCCTGTCGCCGGTTCACAGCTGCGCACCGTTCCACGGGGCGGGCGGGCCCGTTGTGTTCCCCCGGCGCTGTCTGAGGGACAGTCACACCAGTCTCCCCACCTGGGCACTGCCAGAAACGCCGCTGTCCCCCAGCACGTCCCCCTTCTCCACATCACCCTCTGCGGTTCTGTCTTCCCCCAGGAGGGGCCGTCTGGAAGGTCCACTACCTGACTCCGGTCTTCCACCCCGACGGCGCGGGAGCCTGCTACGGACGCAAGGTCTGCCCGTGCTCCGGGCCGGCCGTGGTCCGCCACGACCCGCCTTTGCTCTTCGATCTCTCACGGGACCCCGCCGAGGCCCACGCCCTCGCCCCGGACACGGAGCCCTCCTTTCACCAGGTGTTGGCCAGGGTGGCTCAGGCCGTGGAGGACCACCGCCGGACGCTCCGCCCCGTCCCTGTGCAGCTGGACGCGTATAACAACATGTGGCGGCCGTGGCTGCAACCGTGCTGTGGGGTCTTTCCGCTGTGCTGGTGTGACCGGGAAGGGGACAGGGACGGAGAGACCCCGTCGCCCAGGGAACGCTGACTCGCTGGGCCTCGGATTCCTCATCGGGGGGCAGCATAAAACGCCACTGGGAGGTGCAGTCCCCCGTTTGCCCGGGGCTGCACAGGAGGCCCACTTTCAGTGAAAAAGAGACGAGAACGCAATAAACTCCACGCAACAAAATACACCACCAGCGACGTGCAAGGGACAAGCGAAATCCCTCCCGCTCCAGCGTTGCTGGACAAAGGACCCCGGCCCCGCCCCCGCGCAAGCCGTCTCCGTCCCCAGACCACATTAAAGGACACGGCTCTATCATGTGAACGTGGGGGAGGATGTCGTGTTTGCCAGGTTGCCATTGTGTTCGGGGGGCGTTCCTCGGTGAGCAGACACCCCAGGGATTGGGGGAAACCCCGAATTCGGGAAGTACGCCGCAGACGCTGGGGTGCTCCTAGCCGTGCGTGGGCAGGTGACTGCGCGGTGTCCTGCCATGGCTTTGCAGCCAACGCGCCCCACGGGATGCCACTCGGAGGAGAGGGGTGCGGGAACTCTGTTCCAGACGGCCGCCCACCCAACCACTTCTCCCTGTGCTCACACGCGCCACCGCCCTTGCGTACTCCCGGCTTTACAAAGGACCCGAGACCGGCTGCCTTACACAAAAGGCTTTTGTTACCCCGTCCCAGGGGCTGGAGCCTGAGACCCCAGTGGGAGCAGGGCCACCCCGGTGATCGCATTTTTATCTAAATTGCCTCTTTGAAGACCCGTCTCCAAATGCAGCCCCATCCCGACGTCCCGGGTGTAAGACTCCCCCCCCACCCCGTGTAAATTTGGGGAACACGATTCAGTCCGTAATCCGTTCTCTGCCGCTGTGTGCGTGCGTGTGTGTGCGCGTCTCACTTTTTCATCAGTCCTTTCTGTCCCCAGGTGCAAGCAAGAGTTCCTCCCCGCAGTTCTGCGCACACAGGCTGTGACCGGGCACCCCACTCCAATCCACCCAACCCCCGGGGAGACTCCAGACAGGCTCCAGTGTCCGGGGCAGGTGGCTTTCCCCCAGGGCCACATGCCCGGTGCGGCGCATTCTGTCTGGAGTCGATTCCTCTTTGGGGTCAAGAAAAACGGGTGCCCCAGCATCTCCCCGCAGTGCCACCACTGCCGTGCACCGAACACGGAGCCAGTCCTTTGGCTCCCTGTGCCCTGCAAAGCGGCCCCACGGAGCCGCCTCTGGTCTGCTCCACACCAGCTGGGCCTGGGCACTGTCCTCCCCAGGCCCGTCCACACCCTCGTCCCTGGTGACTTTGAAGCCACTGCAGTCCGTACAGTCTTAAAGTCAAGTCGGACCCACAGGGTCACCCCCTTCCACGCGACCTCCCCCAAACAGTACTTCTGGGGGTACCAGGTCCCACCACCCCATCTCTGTTTGCCATCGCTAAACGCTCAGGGCCACGCCCGGTGTCCCCAAGCTTCCTTCTCTGCGCCCTTTAGGGGAATCCTGACGCCCTCCAAGGCAGGATGTCACCAAGGGGTCAAACCGGACTCTGTCCCTGCCGACCTGCACTCTCAGCGCCTTCTGACGCCTGGCCTCTGCCCCCGCCCCGCCCCCGCCCCGGGCCTCAACCTTTTCTCCGTCTGGGTGGTCTCGGCTGAAACCTGAGCCCGCGCTGGGAAGTCCCGCGCGGATAAGCGGCCCCGAGAGCGGCGCGCACCGGAGGACAGAAGGCGGCGATAAAAAAAGCCCGAGAAGGAACCCAGCCACGCGGTCATCCCCAGAAACGGAAGCGAAGGAAATCTGTCCGCCAAGAGGCAAAGGTCTTTTTCTCCCGCCCGACTCCGGACGTTCCAACGCCCTGCATGGAGCGTGGACGCGCCCAGGCTCTCCGTTGGCAGCAAACACGCCTGGGGAACTTGCGGCACCTCCGCAGCGCCCCCCACCCTCGCCCCGGGCTTTCTGTAAACGCTGATTTACACACACACACAGACTGAATTGGGAAGGTGGAGACGGCCCTCCTCCCAGGCTAGCTCGTGGGGACCAGCACCTGACTAGGACCACCCGGGAGACCCCGGCGTAAACTCCTGCGGGCGACCGTCCAACGGCGCTGGATGACATTGCGCGCACAAACACACGCACCCTCCCCTTGGCTATCGGGTGCGAATCTCCCATCCCGGTGAAAATGAATTTGCATCCCGGATGCTGGATTTCAGCAGGACACTCCGGGTACCCCTCCTCAGAGGGAGAAAACGGGGCTGGGCCCTGAGGGCTGAGGGGCGACTTAGCCCAGCGGGAGTTCATCGGCTCCTCCTCGGCCCCAGCCTCCCGAGACGTCCGCGCAAACTGGCAGGAGCCAGGAAAACCTGTTTCAAAGATTAATTGCCGGAAGGCCCAGCGGCTTAAGCAGATTAGGGAGGGAGGGGCCCGCCCGCCGAGCCCAGCGCAGATCCGGGGGCGGGGCGGCGGGCGCAGCGGGCGCAGCGGCCGGGTCCTGTGCGTCTGGCTCGCGCTCCGCCGCGGGACCGATGGGGCCGAGGGGACGCGCCACCGCCGCCGCCAGGTGCGCGGGACCCCGGGACGCAGCCCCTGCTGGGGCCGGGGGCGAGGGGCGGAGGTGCAGGGGGGTCCCTGGTGAGCGGGGGCGCCCGCGAAAACCAGCGGTGCGTGGGCCTAGAAGTCGCCAGAACGGAGCCGGAGACCCGGGTGGTCCCGGACAGGGCGAGAAAGAGCTGGGACGGCGACAAGGAGGCCCCGCCCCACGGGATAAGGAGGAGAACGGGAGGAAGAGGAAGGCCGGGCTGGGTCCTCCTCTCCTGCCCAAAACACGCCCTCGCGACCCGCTCCTGGCGTCCCCGGAGTGCGGCCTGACGTCCCCCAACACTAAGACGCACGCGCTACCCCTGTCCCCGACCCACAGGACCCCCCAAGGCACCCAACTCTCTGGCCACGCCCCGGGCCCACCCCAGTCCGGGTCCCTGGGGAACACGGCAGCCACCGCCCGGATTTCCGAAGGGCTGTCGCACCGGGGCGCAGTCGTAAAGTGCGGACAGCACCGGGGAACCCCAGTTCCTCGGGACCCCAGAACACGCTGGCGCGTACAGCCCAGATCCGGGAAACACGACCCCGCTCTCGCGGTTGCCAAGTCCCTCCGGGTTAGAGGGCGGGGAGAGCCCGGGACCCGCCCCGTGCGCTCCGAGTCCCTTGGCGCAGGGTCGCCCATGCGCTCCTGGAGGGCACGGTGAACCCGCGCGGGGACGGTGCAGTAACTCCGCCGTAACTCCGGGCCTGTCTGGGGTGCTTTTGATCTCACAGTTACCATTTTAATATGTAAGTGTCCCTCCAACACGACCCTCCCGAACGGCCTGCATCATAGCGCGAGCGGAACTCCGGGGACACACGGCCTCTCCGCACGGGCAAAGGGAGCTGCCAGCAGCCCCGACCCGCCCTTTACTGAGACGGCGGCGGCGCGAACACACCGTGGCAGGACGGAGGGGCCTGGGTTCAAAAACAAAAGCCCGCAGTTTGGCACCGCGGGCTTGTTGGAGTTTTTGGCGGTGCAGGTGGTCATGCAAGCACTCGGGACGACAGGGAGCCCCCCTGAGACGCAGTCCCCTGTAAAAATCCTGAGTCGTGGCCAAGCACGCGCCCGCCCAGCGAGCTGGTCTGCGAGGGTGACTTCCTTGCAAAGGTCAGACGTGCGCGCCCGCCGTCTGCGTTTCTCTCCAGGGGCTGTTGGCAGATCCTAGTCGCTGCATGTTTGCTCCTGAGGACTGGCGAGCTCAGGGCGGCCGAGGCCCTCAAACCCAACATTCTACTGATCATGGCGGACGATCTCGGCATCGGTGATCTTGGCTGCTATGGCAACCGCACACTGAGGTACGCGGCGCCGGTGGCGTCGGTGAGTGCGCGCGTGCACCGGCCGGTGCTGCTGTCAACGTGGGCCTCTGGAAAGCAGGTCATTCCTGCCGGCATCAGATCGCCACAGCGAAACACTTATTTTCTCCGGAGGGAAATGATGCCCCTTTGCGACTGCTGGGAACCGGGGTGGGTGGCTGCACGTTTCCTTGGGCGGCCTTCACGTCGGACCGTGTACGGGCTGCGTTAAAACCGCAGGAGTTCATCCTATGCGCCACCCCCCACCCCCGCCGTCCCAGAGACCAGGTGTCCGGCGTCATCCAGGGGTCCCATGCAGGCCGTGCTCCCCCAACAGACTCCGGGGAGGGGGGGCCTTCTTCCCGCCTCTCCCAGCCCCGGGGGCTCCCGGCGTCCCTGGGCGGGTGGCCGCGTCCCTCCCGTCTCTGCCTCCGTCCCCGCGTGGCGTCTCCTCTGGGTCTGCGTCTCCTCTGCCGCCCCTTCTCAGGGCCCTGTCACGGGGCGCAGGGCCACCCTGACCCGGGGCGGCCTCCTCTCAGATCCTTCACTCATCCCACCTGCAAAGGCCCTGTTTCCAGATAAGGTCCCGTTTCCAGATGCCTTGGATGCGAGGACCTGCCGGAGCTGGGTGCACGTGGTCCCCTTCCTGCCAGTGACATGCCTGTGCTTTGCTCAGGACGCCCCACATCGACCGGCTGGCGGAGGAAGGCGTGAGGCTCACCCAGCACCTCGCCGCCGCCCCTCTCTGCACCCCAAGCCGAGCGGCCTTCCTGACAGGGAGACACTCCTTCCGATCAGGTGGGTGTCAGGGGGACCACCAAAGAAAGGGCCCGCCTGTGTCCACTCATTTACGGATTGCATTTTCATCTGTATTTTCTTAGGACTGTATTTATTTTTAGAGAGAGGGGAAGGGACAAAGAGAGGGAGAGAAACACCCACGTGAGACAGAAACATGGACCACTGGCCTCCTGTGGGCGACCAAACCCGCCCCCCGGGCACGGGCCCTGACCAGGAATCGAACTTGCAAGCTTTCGTTTGCAGGACGACGCCCAACCCGACTGAGCCACCCTGCTCGGGGCTCATCGATGGTTTTAATAATCAGGTAGCGATGGCTGAGATACCAGGAAAATGGTAACACCATCTCCCACGGATGGCCTGGCGGTCACCTACTGACTGTGTTTTATGGAGTCATGAAAAAAGTCACCCTAACTGGACATCCAGAAGGCTCGGACCCTCCTGGTAGCTGACGGGGACGTTTTCTTTATTTACATATTTGCATCAAGCCCCGGGTGGGTGGTGCCATCCATTGGAGGGCTGTCCCGTGCACCAAAAGATACAGACAGAGGGTGGACGGACGGATGGCTGGATGGATACATAGAAAGATGGATGGATGAACAGACTCACGTGAAGACTCAGGGACTTTCGGCCTCAGCACTCCTGACGTTTGGGGGTGCGGGGCTCTCTCTTGGTGGGCCTGCCCTGTGTCGTCGAGGCTGTTTGCACCCGCAAGATACTGTTAGTACCCCTTCGCCCAGTGGGGACACCCGCTAACAGCCCCAGGCCCGGCGGAGTGTCCCCTGGAGGGGCGTTCCCGCCCATGCCCGGCGGGGGGCACCCACAGCCGCACCCCGACACCGAGCTCTCCCTCTCCGCTCTGCTCTGCTCCACAGGCATGGACGCCAGCGACGGGTACCGGGCCCTGCAGTGGAACGGGGGCTCAGGTGGACTCCCCGAGAACGAAACCACGTTTGCAAGAATCCTGCGGCAGCAGGGGTACACGACAGGCCTCATCGGTACGCAGGGTCGCCTTGAAGAGCCGTGATTACGAGGACCCCTCGTCTGACCAGGGGAGAAGGTCCCACGTCAGAACCCACATTTGCTGCCGGACCTGTCCACTGTCTTTTGGGCTGTTACCCCTGTGGGACTTCCTCACGGGCTGCAAGACCGTGGTGGACTGGCCTGGTTCCCCCCTGGACCTACCATCTTCTTCCGGCCTCGTTTGCCCTTTCAAATCTCCGTCATCCTTTTTCTCCTTCAGACTTCTATCAAATTCCTCTTCAGTGTCCAGTGTGGCCGTTTCAGACGTTTGTTGGCGTAAGAACGTCCGAATGAAGCGGACACAGGGCTTGGTTTCCGTAGGCTTTCTCTTCATTGAACGTTCTGCTTCTGTCTCCAGGGAAATGGCACCAGGGTGTGAACTGTCGATCGCGCGGGGACCACTGCCACCACCCCCTGAACCACGGATTTGACTATTTCTACGGCATGCCCTTCACGCTCGTAAATGACTGCCAGCCGGGCCGGCCCCCCGAAGTGGACGCAGCCCTGAGAGCCAAGCTCTTGCTCGCCACCCAGTGGGTGGCCTGCGGCATCCTGACGGCGGCCGTGGGCAAGGCCTGCGGGGTCATCTCCGTTCCCTGGAAAGCCGTCGTGGGCGCGGCCGGCCTCCTCCTCCTGGCCTTCGGCTCCTGGTACGCCAGCTTCGGGTTTGTGCGTCGCTGGAACTGCATCCTCATGAGGAACGGTGACGTCACCGAGCAGCCCATGGTCTTGGAAAGGGTGACGGGTCGTCTCCTGCAGGAAGCGGTCGCCTACATGGAACGGTAATTCGACCGCCGGGTTTTTTCTTTTTTCTTTTTGGAGATTTACTTTTCAGTTGACATTCGACAGTCGTTTCCGGGGTACCGCATCGTGGCCCGACATTTCGGTAGACCTTCCAGAGGGGGTCCCCCAATGTCTCCAGCCCCCACCTGGCCCCGCACACAGCGGGACGCGTTATATTCCCTGTGCTGGACTCTCCACCCTGGAACTGCCCCTCTTAAACCGTCACCTTTCGAAGGAAAGATGACTCCTGAGAGCGTCCGCGTGTCTTTACGCTTTCCGGGATGTCGTCGGCCCCCCGTGTGTGCCGATGGCGTCGAGGAACTCGACCTTTGCTGTGAATTCTTTCCCCCAACTGCAGCCTCTGCTTTGAGGTGACGCATCCAACAGCGTGGAAGCAGATGCCGTTCTTTTAAAAGGGGGTGTGTGTCTCCTTCCAGAAATAAACACAGGCCATTCCTCCTCTTCGTGTCCCTGCTTCACGTTCACGTCCCCCTTGTCACCACGAGACCGTTTCTTGGACGGAGCCGGCACGGCTTGTACGGCGACAACGTGGAGGAGATGGACTGGCTTGTCGGTGAGTCTAGGCACAACTCCGCCCGCTCCCGGCCTCGCCCTGGGAGAGGCGTAACGGGGTGGGGGGCGTGTCCCTACGAATCGGGTTGCAGTAGAATGAGAGAAAAGTGAGAATAGCGAGAAAGTTCTTTGAAATCGCCGATCGGGGGCGCTGCTTGGGTACCGGGGTGTCTTGGTCTGCCTTTTGGGCAGAAATCACCCTTCCCCCAAGTCCGTGAATGAAAGCCATCGTGGGAGACTCTGCAAAGAGTGGCGTGATGCTGTCTTTGAGGACAGCGGGCCCAAAGCAGCTTCCTTCGGTGGCCTCAAGAAACCCATGAGATTGCAGACTCTTAAGAAACTGTAGACGTTAGAATCACGGCCATAAGTGACACTGTTAACCCCCAAATGAGAGGCTTTCGAAGGGGAGGCGATAGCGTGTATTTGAGATCCATGCGGACGGCTGTTTGGAAGCGCCGACGCCGGCCGGAGCGCATACGGCGTCCCCAGGAGGAGACCAAGGGCGGCAGATACGAGAAAGGGGAGGGGACAGGGACGCCCACCGCAGGAAGGCGGGGCCGCGGGGGCAGACGGCATGGCATCGGGACGCTGATTCTCAACACCGTGCTTCAGTCTCAGTCTTGCGCTCATCCGTCCGGTCGTCACCGCACCTGCTTTCCTGTCACCTTCGCAGGCAGCTCTGCAGGTCACAAGGTGGCTTTGGACCCCGGGCGCAGGTGACTTTGTCCTGGGTCAACCTCCACAGGTGGGAGGCACAGGACATGCCAGGCAGCTCCGCAGGCGGCGTTTCCAAAGGGTTCCGTCGACGTTATGGTTTGTAACGCACGTCTTGGGACAGGCACCGCCAGGCCTCGGCCCGAGGGAGGACGCACGGACCCCCAGTTTAGGAGACTGGGCCACAGGACGTCTTACGGGGCCACGCTTTGACGGCGGCCTCCCATTTCCTTGTGGTTTAGGACCTAGGCTTCCCATGATTTCAGAGCTCGTAGGGTCTCCAGAGAGGAAGCCGCCGTGCGGGTCGCGCACAGCTCTGCCCTCACGCGCCGTGGCCTCCCATGCCAGCGCCCTCCGTGCCCCGAGTCCTGGCTTCGTGCTGGGTGGACAGGGACGTCCAATATCACAGTTTCTGGCCGGGTGCCCAACTCCATGCACTTATAACCCTGTAACCGCAGCACATGGAAAACATGCCACTGGCCGCCTGTTGGCTCCGTGCGTTTATCGTGCCTTCTGCACCGTTCATAGCTTTGTGCGCGAGATCTCAGCCCGACTGCGTGAGTAAAGTGGGACACGCGTCGCGATCCCATTGCTCACCGCGGTCTCCGGGGGCTGTGGTCCCTCTGGCGGACTTTTCAGGCCCGCGCCGACTGTCACCGAAAGGGGGAACGGTGTTCGGTTCGCTGAGGCCGTTTGATTCACCTTTTCCTGAAATGCCCCGTTTTCCGTAAAGGTAAAATCCTCAGCGCGCTGGAAGAAAACGGCTTGAAAGACAAGACGTTCACGTACTTTACGTCGGATCATGGCGGCCACCTGGAGGCAAGGGACGTGGAGCTCGGTCAGCTGGGGGGATGGAACGGAGTGTACCGAGGTAAGACCGACGCGCGTTTGGGTTCGCGCACGGGGACGTGGCCAGCCCAGGGCGTCCCCGCCGTGCCGCCTGGGAGGACGTGGAAGCGGAAGAGAGTCACGTCCAGGAGTATTTTCTGAACATCTGCCTTGGACCCCGTTCTCCTCAATCCAACACAGAGAGGGAAAGACACAGGCCCTCCCCGTAAAGGGTTTCCATTTTCAGGGAAGGGAAACATGTACACGTAAATAATTCAGATAAAATCAGAACGCATCGGATTCTAAACGAACGGGGGCATCGCAGCTGTAATCCCGCCTCTGCACGTGGTTTTATTCCGAGACATCTCGTCCGACTTAGGGTGCACGGCGACACTGGGTTTTTTAATTTTTTTTTTTTAAAGTGTGATACAGTCCCTCCCGTGATGTAGGGATGTCAAATTTGGGAAGGGCTCTACTTGCTCAAACGCTCTGGGACACCCCCTGCCCCCCTGAATCAGGCTTGGCGGCGTTTGCGAGGTCCCTCGGCCGGCAGCCCGACGCCGAGTGCCCGGCAGCACCCCCAGCTCACGTGGGAGCAGGTGACGTTTCCCTGTCGGCTCTCCGACTGTGGACACGGCCTCTTTCCTGCCACGCGTTCCTGTCTTCACGCCCTTTGGTGGGGATTTGCCTGTTTAAAATAACCTCAGGTGGAACGTGGATCTGTTCATCGGTCCCTCCGTCCACCCACCCACTCATGCATCCACTCATCCACTCACCCACTCCCCTTTTGGTTCTGTTTTCCTGGAGACCCCAACAAAGTGGAAGAAGTCACACAGACTTGAAACACGGGGTGGTGACCCGCTGTTGATGCCTCGAAGGGCGGGGAGGGGGGCCCCTGAAAAGGTGAGGGCGGTCCCCTTAGCATGGGAAGGGGGACCTCGGCTCTACAACCACGATGAACGCATTTCTCCAACCACCTGAGCAAACTTGGAGGCGAATGCCTCCCCCGATACTTTAGCTGAGACCCCAGACAGCCGACGTTTTGGCTTCGGGCGTGTGGGACCCAGCCCCGCACCCAGCCGACGCCCGACCCACAGCCGTGACACCTTGTGGACAGGCGTCGTCCTGACCTCCTGAGTTTACAGCCACCCGTCAGGCACCTGTGGGACCCCACAGCAATGGCATGGCAGTGAAAAGCACTAGGCGCGTTTACTGATCAGCCACGGAAACACCGTGACGTGCGTGCTTTCATTTCTCTCCCCGGCGCCCCCGAGCGGCGTGACCACGTGCTTAACCATTACCTGCATGTTACAAAGGCTTTCTCGTTGCCTAGTGTCGCCTCATTATTTGTATTTTACCAAGAGGTGCCGGGGCCACCACCTACGGCCAGAGGCCCCCGGTGGGGGTTTCAGCTTTTCCATAAAGGCTCGGGCCGCGAGGGTAAGAAAGGAGGCGGGGGCGACACTAAGGAGTTCGGGGAGGGGGACGAGGAGGTCGGTTCCCAGGTCCCAGTCCCGCTCCGTCCAGGAAGAAAAGGGAGAAAAAAGATGAGGGCAAGTCAGTCGCCGTTTGCGTGACATCCCAGTGACGCGTCTCCAAAGTGACGCATCCCAGGCCGTTTGCTGAAGGGATTACAGAGACGCCCCATGTTTCAGGGGGAAGGGAGGGGGGACTCCACCGGCCCGACACTGCGACGGCGTCACAAGCTTCTGGAACAATCCCTGTGGCCCGTTTGGGCGGGTGTCTATGTACAGAGACACGTGGGCACGGCTGTGTGTCTAGATTGGACGGTCTCCTGGGGGTCCTAACGGTGCCATTTACTTACAGGCGGCAAAGGCATGGCAGGCTGGGAAGGCGGGATCCGGGTGCCCGGGATCTTCCGGTGGCCCGGCGTGCTGCCCGCCGGCCGGGTGGTCTCCGAGCCCACCAGCCTCATGGACGTCTTCCCCACGGTGGTCCAGCTGGGGGGCGGCGAGCTGCCTCGGGACAGGTACGTGTGCGAGGAGGCCCCGCTCCCTCTCTCCAGAGATTGTTCGCACTTGGCGGGGGCGGGACCGCAATGAGGGAACACCGAAAAGAGTCTCCCGTCCTGCAGTGTGGGGGACAGTGTCCCGAAAACACACCAAACTCAGTAAAACCTACGATTAAATACGAAAATATCGGGTCAAACTCCCGGTTCTGTCCGGTGGGTGAAATTTGAGACCTTCGCTCGACGAGATTAATGAGCTGCTTAGAGCAGGACCCGAGGAAGGACATCGCCCTGTCACTGAAAAATGATTTCTCAGCTCGGTACTAACCCTTCAGCAAAGAGTCGATCTAATACAACAGAAAAAAAACATAGACATGAATATATATTTTCTTAATCATCCCCCGACGATGGGCTTAGAGAGGAAGGGAAAGAGACAGAGGGAGAACGGCGGAGACATGACGGGTTGCCTCCCATGCCAACTTTCGGTGCCCCGCACGACGCTCCAACCCTGCGAGCCACCCGGCCAGGGCTAGAAGTATATCATTTTGATCAGAATTTTATTTATTCCAATGAAAAAACCCAATAAACACTCGGGTGCGAGGCTCGCTCGTGTGCAGCGTCCCGTCTCCAAGTTGCCATCACACACAAAAAGCATTGTATGAGTCGGCGTGTTTCTCAGCGGCGAGAAGGAAGCACGTGTGACCGGAACAGGTGTTTGCGTGTGGGCGAAGTGGGATTTCTTTTAAGAAACCCACTCGTGCCGCGGCCGAGGCAGGACAGCCGGAAGCCCGGGCGGCATTTCTGGGCTAGCGCCGCGGCTGAACGCCATGTTTTCGCGGGGGCCTCCGTGTGTGCCTCCGTGTGTGCCCCCGTCAGCCGAGCACCGATCGGATGCAGCCCACCCTCCGTTCCCAGGGGGACCTGCTGTCTTCAGTGGCCACGGGCTGTCGATCGGCCTTATCCACAAAATCCCGTCCTCGTTACAGGCGGACCGGTGTCCCACGTAACAGCCAGGCACGTGGGCGCACAAACGGAACCCTCCTATTCTGAGTGCAAGGAAAAAAAAAAGACTAAAAGGCCTTCGCTACTGTCAGAAAAGCCCCCCATTTCTGCGTCCAATTCAGCATAGACGTGTTCATAACTATGGCCTCTCTGTCAGGAAGGACCAACCGGCCACGTGCCCGGCTGGTGACACATGAGACAACGCGTCTCGGAACCCGTTGTGACCGTGCCGCTCAACCTAGCGGCCCGGGCCGGGCGGCTGCAGGCGCAGAGGGCTTTGTGTCAACACCTGAGGTCAAGGGGGGCACGTGCCGGGGGGTGCGCTCCTTAGATCATGCTGCCTGACTGGTGACCCTGAAACTCCGTGACTGAGAGTCTCGGTCCAACGATACGCTCCTCGTTCCGCTGCCTGCAGCCCGGCCACAGCTCGGGGAGACGGCCTGCCCCTGCCCCAGGTGCTGTCGGCCGGGCCCAGGCAGCCTGGGGGTTCGCTCCCAGGTGCAGGACACAGCCCCGGGGGCCCGGGTCCGATTCCCTCCTCTTGTCTCCTCACTGAGTCAGGGTGATGGACGGCCGCAGCCTGGTACCCCTGCTGCAAGGAGCTGCCGAGCGGTCGGCCCACGAGTTCCTGTTCCATTACTGCGGGAGTCAGCTGCACGCCGCGCGCTGGCACGACAGGGAGCGTGAGTGCGCGCCGTCCCGGCCCTGGGGGGGCCGCAGTCCGTGAGGGCTCTCCAGGGAAGTGCGACCGAGGGCGTGGGTGGATGCACCGGCGGACGGAAGGACAGACGGAGGGAGGGAGGAAGGAAAAAAGGATGAGTGGGCAGATGGAAGGATGGGCTGGGTGGGTAGACAGACGGGTGAGAAATGGCAATTAGATGATAGGAAATTATATCGATCGATAACTGATAGTAACATACGCAGGAAGATGACAGACTAGGTCGATAAAGGCTAAGTAGGCAGATGACGGAAGGATACGGAGATACATCCAATGATGGATGATGATACCAAGCTGGTAGCAGGTAGACAGACAGACAGACAAAAACAGAGAGATGAGAATGATCGATGGTCGTGGGACGGGTGGACACCAACAGCGAAGGACGCTTTAAAAGAACCGGCCGACGTGGCACTGGGGGCCGCCAGCGGGAAGCGGACAGCGCAGCCGGCAGCCGGTCAGGCAAGGATGCCACTGTCCTGGCTCGGCCGGCCGGGCGGCAGCTCCGCCGGAAGGTCCTGCGGTGACCTGGGGGCAGCCCGCCCGCCCTCCGGGGGCCTCGGTCTCTCTGCGTGTAAGTTCTTCAAGTGCTTGGACGAGGCCCCCCCACACGAGCCCCTCGAGGACTTAGCAAGTGGCCCCGCTCGCCCAGCCCGCAGACAGAGACAGATTTAGGAGCTCGGGGCCAGGGCTCCGGGGACGGGAATGGCACCCACAGAGCGGCACTGACCCCTCTGCTTCTCTGCGCCGAGAACACCGCCCTCAGCCTCACGGGCACGGCCCGAGGGGTCGATGTCCCACCTACACGGGTCACATTGCGTTCTCCTCCCTCCCGTTTTCTGTCACGTGAGGGGGGACGATCACGCCCCAGCGCCGGCTCCCGGGCCGCGTTTCCACCGCCCTGACCACGGCCCCATCTGCCTTTAGGGGGAAGACTGTGGAAGGTGCACTACGTGACGCCGCGCTTCCACCCCGCGGGCGCGGGGGCCTGCTACGGCCGGGGCGTGTGCCCCTGCTCCGGGGACGGCGTGACCCAGCACAGCCCGCCTTTGCTCTTTGAGCTCTTCAGCGACCCTTCGGAGGCGCGGCCCCTGTCCCCCAGCTCTGAGCCCCTGTTCCACGCGGTGGTCGCCAGGGTGGGCCGGGCCGTGCAACAGCACAGGGAGACGCTGAGCCCCGTGCCCCCGCAGTTCTCCCTGGGCCGCATTCTCTGGAACCCGTGGCTGCAGCCGTGCTGTGGGACCTTCCCCTTCTGCTCCTGCGACCAGGGCGGGGATCACGGGGACGCGTGACCTCAGGGACTCAGGGTGGCGGCCCCCAGCATGGGCCGGCAGGACGTGGAGGAAGGGGGACCCTCGTGCACCGTTGCTGGGAAGGCAGACGGGGCGGCCGCTGTGGAAAGCGATGTGGAGCGTTTCCGCCGCTCAAAAAAATGACACGTGGGCCTGCCCTTGGACCCCGCGACCTCGCGACCCCGCGTCTGGAAATAAATCCTGAGAATCCCCCACACCGAAGCGAAAGCGTACGTGTGCCCCTGTGGTGAGCAGCATTTCTTTCAAACACCCAGCACACGGAAACAGCCTAAGGGTCCATCAGTGGGTCACTGGGTCAAGGTGTCTGTGTGTGTGTGTGTGTGTGTGTGTGTGTTCTGTGCCGGTCGGCAGCGGAAGGGAGGAATGCAGACCCCTTACGATGGGGCCGGAGCCGCCGGCCCGTGGAGGTTGAACCAGGATAAAGTCGCCTCCACCCGGGGCCCAAAGCCACCTCGTGTCCCCCAGAGCTGCCTGCCAAGGTGACAGGAAAGCAGGTGCGGTGACGACTGGACGGGTGAGCGCAGGACTGAGCGTTAAACATGCTTTTTAAACAGATCTGAATACACACGGTCGCCTCTCCCTTGCAAAGGCCTGTCCTGTTAGGATAACGCCGGGAGCCTGCAGCTGGAGAAAGGAGGCCAAGAGAACTTTCCGTGGACGGGCCGGACCTGAAATCCTGCCCGCTGCACCCCCTGTCGGGAATCCCTTCCAGACACCACACTGTGTCCGTTTTTAGTCCGTTATCCTCCCCAGCGTGCGTGAGAAACAGCTGGCACACATCGCTGCATCATAAAGCGGAAGGAGCCCCGGACACGGTGTCACCGTGTGGCACGGCCACCCCAGGTTACATCCTCCCAACGCATGTGTCCGTCTGCGACTTTTCTCCGAGTCTCTCGTCCCCCAGCCCCAGCCACCGATCTGATGATCTTTTTTCCCTGTGCGCGTTCCTCTGTTTACTTTTGTCTTTTCTTTTTCTTATATGTTTTTAGATTCCCAGTATAAATGAAATCATGCGGTCTTTGTCTTTGTCTCCTTTGGCTGAGCCCGTCCCAAATGGTGCGGGCTCACCCTTTTTCATGACCGAGTAGTATTCCTCTGGGTGCAGAAAGGCGCCGCGTCTTCTTCATTCCTCAACCCTCAAGGGACAAAGAGATGCGAGTGACCGGTGCCTAGGGACGGTCGGCAGCAGCGCGTCACGGTTCCCAGACCGAGGGCCGTGGAAACAAACATAAGCGAAGGGAATATTGACGGAGCCCCGGCCCCGGACCTCGGCCGAGCAGTGTATCAGACGCTCCACCAGCCCCCACCCTTGTATTCTCCCAACACTGGCGGGTCTGGCGCGAGCCGATGTCTCGGGCCCTTCTGCGCACTTGTAGCTACTAAAGCACCAACAGACACACAGACTCCCTGCTCTGGTCAAAGGTCAGCGAGGGGGGAAGAGGCTGTGAGCTTTGTTTTCCCTTCTGCCGCGCAGGCGCTCCCTGTACCTCGGCTCATGGTGCCCAACACCGATTGGGGTCCCCCTTCCCCACAGGGTACGAGGTGGGGCAGCACGTCCGCTGTGCCGTCCCCAGCCAAGGACAGCCGAGGGGCACCCACGTGAGGCCCAGCTGTGCCCCTGGCCGGGCTGCTGGCAGTGCTTGCAACCGGCTTCCCCCGGGGGCTCTTGGTCTTGCCCTGCACCCCCAACTCCCTCTAACCAACGCCCTCTAACCTTGTGTCTCTGCCGGACACCGCGTACACCCCCCGCTCCCGT
>PVJD01012116.1:0-41722 GCA_004026545.1 Mormoops blainvillei
GGAAACCCAAAATCAAGACAGTAATGGTATTTGAAAGGTGTCTTTTTTCTCGACCACACTCTCTCCTGTCTGGCCCCTAATAAATTGTGACTGTGCACAAGGCAGATCATGTCTTAAATTCCTCATCTCTAATATCAGAGTGGAAAGAGCAATGAGCCCCAAGGTTTCTTGTAGTCCTAAAATTACATGATCCATCCAAGGTTCACCTTTTTACCCTAGCACTGTGAACCAGGTTATCTGACCTCAAGGAACATATAATCAAGTTGGTAAATAAAAAAACAAACAAACAGATGCTCATTCATTCAGCAGATATTAATCAAACAATACTAATAATGTGTGAATCTGGATGTGACATGGTACTTGATTCTGGGTGGGGACAGAATGGCCTATAGGGACCCTTTCCTCATCGATGTTATGGCTTATTGGGGAAGACACTTGTGAAAAAATAAGGTTCACAATAAAATCTGATGAGTGTTATTATAAGGCAGAATGTCTGAACCAGGCCTAACTGGGAAGAGAAAATTCTCATGGGCTCCATGCTAACAATACAGATTCCTGGGCCCTACCCAAAACCTAGGAATCAAAATCTTCTCAAAAGTGACCCTCATATTTATTAGGCATGTTTGAAAAACATGGTAATCAAGAATTAGTAGGACAAATACCCAGAAGTGGGATTACTGCATCATATGGTAGTTCTATTTTTAATGTTCTGAGGAATATTCATATTGTTTTCCATGGTGGCTGTGCCAATTTGTAATCCTACCAACAGTGCACAAGCATTCCCTTTCCCCACATCTTTGATAATACTTGTTTGCTGATCTGTCAATGATAGCCATTTTGACAGGTGTGAGCTGATATCTTGTTGTGATTTCAATTTGCATTTCTCTGATGATTAGTGACACTGAACATCTTTTCATGTGTCTATTGGCCATCTATATGTCTTCTTTTGAGAGATGCCCATTCAGGTCCTTTGTCCATTAATCAAATTGTTTGGGGATGTTAAATTGTATGAGTTCCTGATCAACTTGTTATTGGATGTATCGATAGTGAATATCTTCTTGCATCTAGTAGGTTGTCTTTTCGTTTTGTTTATGGTTTCCCTTGCTGTGTAAAAACTTTTTAGTTTGATGTAGTCTCACTTGTTTGTTTTTTCTTTTGTTTCCGTTGCTCAAGGAGACATAGCAAAAAAAATTACTAAGAGCAATGTCAGAGAGTTTACTATCCATGTTTCTTTTTAGAAGTTTTATGGTTTTGGGTCTTACATCTAAGTCTTTCATCCATTTTGAGCTTATTCTTGTGTATGGTGTAAGAACAGATACATGCATCCTTACACTCATTACAGTATTATTTACAACAGCCAAAATATGAAAGCGACCTCAGTGTCCATCAATAGATGAATGAATAAAGAATATGTGGTATACATATACAATGAAATATTACTTAGCCATTAAAAAAGAATGAAATCTTACCATTTGAAACAACATGGATGGACTTAGTACAGTAAGTTATACAGAGAAATACAAATACCACATGATTTTCCTCACATGTGGAATCCGAAAAACAAAATAAATGAACATACAAAACAGAAACAAACTCACAGATACAGAGAACAAACTGATGGTTGCCAGAAGGGAGGGGTGTTAGGGGGCTAAGAAAAAGGGTGAAGAGATTAAGAAGTACAAATTGGCAGTTACAAAATAGTCACAGGAATGTAAAGTAGAGCACAGGCAATATAACTATGTATGGTGTCAGGTGAGGATTAAATGAGATGACATTTGTATGGTTAACATAAAAGAGCACAATTATAGAACCAGAGGTGAATTATAAATTATAAGAGATTCACTATATGGTCACTAAAGCTTCCCTGTTCTTCCAACTTGGACAATGTAATAAAGGCAACAAGTAATTGCCAAAAAAAAAAAAAAAAAAGAGTTAGATATAGAATGAGAAGTACAAAAAAAGCCAAAGACACAGGACTGCTCATAGTTTGTAAGAATATAAAACTTGTAACATAGCCCTAGTTCTGTCTCTAATTAGCTATGCAATTTTTGGTAAACTAATTAGAATAGGCCTAGATTTATTTCCCTGTGATATTATGGGGTTTTGTGAATTATATTACAGTTATAGTTTTATATACATTCTGTGTTTCAATCACCTTCATAGTCCTCTCTAGTTTAAGAATTCAGACAGATGTAGTCTAGTTGTTTATTTTTTTTCTTTTGTTTCCCTTGCCTGAGTAAATATATCAGAAAAAAATATTGTTACAAGCAGTGTCTGAGATTTTACTGTCTATGTTTTCTTCTAGGATTTTTATGGTTTTGAGTCTAATATTTAAGTCTTTAATTCATTTTGAATTTATTCTTGTGTATGGTGGAAGAAGGTGTCTAGTTTCATTTTTCTACATGCATCTGTCCAATTTTCCCAACTCCATTTATTAAATAAACCACCTTTAGCTCGTTGTATGTACTTGCTTCCTCAGTCAAATATTAACTGACTAATTAACTGACTAGGTGTGGGTTTATTTCTGGGCTCTCTGTTCTGTTCCATTAATTAATGTGTCTTTTTTTAAATGCCAGTACCATGCTGTTTTGATTACTGTGGTCTTATAGTATAGTTTGATATTAGGTAGCATGATTCCTCCAACTTTGTTCTTCTTTCTCAAGATCAATTTTGGGTTTTTTGTGGTTCCGTATAAACTTTTGAAATATTTGTTCTAGCTCTGTGAAATACATCACTGGTATCTTGATACGAATTGCACTGAATCTATAGATTGCTTTGGGTAGTTTTTGCATAGTGAAGGAAACCATCAACGAAATACAAAGATAAGCCACTAAATGGTAGAATATATTTGCTGATACATCTGATGAGGGGCTAATACCCAAAATTTAAATGAATTTATAAAACTCACACCAAAAAAATAAACAATCCAATTAAAAAAATGGGCAAAGGACTAAACAGACACTTCTCAAAGAAGATGTACAGATGGCCAATAGACATAGGAAAAGATGCTCAACAGCACTAAGAGAAATGTAGATTGAAACCACAATGAGATATCACCTCACATCTGTCAGAACTGCTATATCAACAAATCAACAAACAGTAAGTGTTGGCAAGGATGTGGAGAAAGAGAAGCCTTTTGCACTGTTGGTGGGAATGCAGATTGGTGAAGCCACTGTGGAAAAGCAGTATGAAGTTACCTCAAAAAATTAAAAATGGAACTGCCTTATAACCCAGGGATTCTACTTTTGGAACGTATCCAAAGAAACCTGAAAAACTAATTCAAAAGAATATAAGCATCCCTATGTTCATTACAGCATTATTTACAACAGCCAAGATTTGGAAACAGCCCAAGTCCATCATTTAGATGAATGGCTAAAACAACTATGGCATATTCACATAACGAAATACTACTTAGCTGTAAACAAGAAGAAAACTTACCCTTTGTGACAGCATAGATGGACCTGGAGTACATTATGGTAAGTGAAACGAGCCAGTGAGAGAAAAACAAATAACATATGATTTCACTCATATGTGGAATCTAATGCATAAACTGAACTAACAGCAAAAGAGAGAGAGACTCATACATAGAGAGCAGGCTGACAGCTGTGGGGTAGGGAGTGGGAGATGGAGGGATAAAGCAAAAGAAAAAAAAAAGGACTCTTGGACACGTATTGGACACATACAACAGTGTAGTGACTGTAGGGAGAAGGGGGGTGAGAGGAGGAGGATGAGCTATAAGGCAGATATATGGTAATGGAAAAAATACAATAAAAATAAACTATTACAATTTAAAAAATAAATAAATAAAAATAAAAATTCAGACGGGAACTGCAATATATTCCAGGATCCACTAGATGGCAATAAATGGCTTTGTAAAGGGATGTTTCTTCATAGAAATTGAAAATAATCTAAAATCAAACAACGGTGTATTTAAAGTTCTCCAGAAACACAGAAAGAAGTGATTAACTTATTCTTCATACTGAGGTCATTATTGAATCTTATAAGATAAATAGAAAGCAGATTTTTTTTAACCCCTTTCTTTTATACCCACAAGCATTGTGTCATCATTGTTAGGACATTCTGGTAACTGTTTACTGCCAGAGTGGGTCATTTCATAAAAAGGAAGTAAACACAGAATTATTTGCATGGGGCCCAATTCTGAATTGAGACAATACAACACCCCAAAGACCCTAACCATCAATGAAACGTACTAAGTCCATTGATTCTTAAACTTTTTCATCGTGAAGAGGCTACATATTCCATCATATTGCCCCACTAAAAAAGAAAAGAAAGCAAATCTATTTCTTTTTCAGCATGATATATTTTTTCAAATTATGTCAACATTATCCTTTTTAATAGTATGACTAAATTATCCTTATTTTTAGAGTTATGACTATTCAAAAAATTGTAAGGAAGAATATTAAAATCATCTTTAAGCAATAAACAATGTTAAAATGTTTCTGTCAAACTATTTTCGGTTAATGGAAAAATATAGATACATCTTTTTTTCAGTTTTAAATATTTTGAAATTTTTTCATGTTAATAATGATATTATATTAATGATCACTAGCATTCAACTGTTCTATTTGCAAAATTTATACAGGAAGTGTTGTGAGGAAACATACATTAACTGAAATGTCTGTCCTTCCCGACAACTCTATTCTTTACAAAATTGACAGACATAGACCCATTTAAAGATGATTTATGATTAGAAAGGGACCTATGCACAGAAATGGAGAAAGATAATGAATCATAACAGAACCTAAAAAATGAGCTGATGAAAATTACATATCAGAAAAATTTTGTCAGGAAGGAGCGTAGTTCAACAAACAGGCAATGAATGACCTGAAAACAGTGAAGAATTATATGTTCTATTTGAAAGAATATCTCAAGGAAGTGAGCAAAAGGAACACTTTTGAAAACTACGTGGGAGACATGGAGAGAAGGCTAGAAAGAGAAAATTGAAAAGTAATGGAAAGACGAAAGTTGAAAGTGAGTTCAGACGAAAGGGCAGATATGGGAGGGAGATACTTTGTACTTTTTAAGGTACTCTGAGATCATAATAAGCGAACCAGAAATAATTCTTCAAGTATCAGAAGAAAACTTAGCTGAAAATAAGGGGAATGCTGAGTTTTGCAAGTAAAACAATGGATGACATCCTCCATGCAAAAGTGACACACAACTATTACACATCTTTATGAAAATACTGGACTCAAAGATGAACAAATTTTTTAAAAGGTGCCTTCAAAATAAAGTATCTCAGAAAGACTAAAAATAAAAAGGATGTACCATATAAATTTAATGATGATATATTATGAATCAAATAAAATAGTATCAAAAATCATAAAGCAAAAAATGCCAAAAAAACTCTGGAAAGATATAAAGAAATGCAGTAACAGTAGGGGAATTAAATTAAATTATCTCTCTCAGCCCAATATAGCTCAAGTACTCAAAAAAAAAAAAAGGATACAGAAGATCTAAATAAAATTATTATTTGGAAGGCCCTTAAACATATATCTGGCATTATGTTTTATATGTCACTAATACAAATACTGATACTTTCAATTTGCAATGTTGAAGGATCTTTCTCCACATACAAAACTATGTAGCTCTTAAAAATTGGAATATGTAACTTACAGCATAATTGAATACATTGACCAATAACTGTGCTTTGGTAAAATGTTCCAGCATATTATTTAATGCAGTCTTGAAATTTATCAAATTATTATAAATGCCATAACAATAAATCATCCTACTTTAAAGTGACTTTGGTAACAGACTAGAAGTAGACTCATGACAGAGATCATTGAAATTACTTTTCTAATTTTCCTATAGATATACAATAAATATTCTAATCCCTTCTATACTATTACCTTACACTGCACTAGAAAAGAAAGTACCGATATATTGTTACTGTCAGGTGGAACTGATATTTAAAGAAAAGTTAATTACTTTCAAGATATGATAAGCAGCTATTTTCCTCCTCAAAGAACACTTTCTATTATGGTTCTAAATCTACGATATAAAAAACACATTTATTACCAGTTTTCTTTCTAATAGTGGTGTAAAATGCCAATTTTCCATTAAAGCCATTGTCAACTTTAGTCATACAACAAAGTCAAAAGCTCCGGGCACATCAATATCCACCGGCACTCCCACGTGACCCGAAGTCTTGCCCACCACCGCCAGGCTCTGCTTTATTGTAAGTCAAGGGCTTCAAGGCAAGATGAGGCATCCTCTAGAAGTCAATGACTTTGGTATGTCAGACTTACTCAGACAAAAGGAAAGGAGACAAATCAATAAAACCTGGCATAGGTAGAAGCAACAGAACCATGGAAAAGCGTTTAAGAATCCAGGTAAAGAGGAAATCTGTAGAGACAGAAAGTAGATGACAGTTTTTTAGGCTTAGGGGATGGAGGGATGGAGGCAAGAGCTTTAGGATATGGAGTTTCTTTTTGGGGTTATTAAAATAGTCCAAAATTGAGAGTGGGAATGGTTGTATATATTGGTGAATATATTAAATACCACTGAAATGTATATTTTAAATGAATGAATTGCATGGTATGAGAATTATATCTTACAGCTGTTTTTGAAAAAAGACAGGGGAGAAGCCAGGTAAAAGATGAGCCAACAAATCCCAAGCAGGGAGAAACATGAGACTCTTACGCAAGAGCAATCTGAGATGAGGTTTGCCAGGGGTTCAACATAGTCGATGCTATATCATAAAAACTTTCTTTTCTCCAGGTTGTCCACGAAGCGACTGCTATGCTTGTAGGCCAAACTACTGCATATCCATCAAAATTATTTACATCTTAAAGGCAAGAGCAGTAAGAAAGTCATTCAACTTTCAACTGGTTAAGGAAAAAAATTCTAAGGGTTTCAGTCTGACCAAGGCTAATGCTGTGCACCAGGCCATCTTATCAGTTTATAAAATATGCAAATCAGTAGGATCCATACTACTGTGCCCTTTGCTAAGAAAGTTAAGCTGAGTTCATGCTCTTTCAAAGAAATCCCATTCCCTGAAGTAAACAGCACAGGCTGAGACTCACAGTTCACGATGTCACCTTGAAGCTGCAGAATCTGAGGAACTGGCATTGTGAGGAGGACAATATCAAACTGCTCGGGGGAGCCTGTTTCCTTGGAGACTTCCCACTTGTCATTTCTCAGGTTGATCTGGGTCACACATTGTCTGAAACAGATATCAGCACCTGTTCCAAAAGCAAAATCATGTTCACATAAGCAGAATTTTCCATGTGAATAAAGGGGGAAAGAAGAGTCACCAACTGGATCCATCTGGGTGAATAAATGGCGCAGTTTGTCCTCTTCGGCCCCTGGAGTTCACTTTCTTTACTTTTTTTCTCATTTAATGGGAATTCCTCTCCTTCTGGCATTCTTGGACCTGCTTATCAATGTTTGTTCTAGGGGAAAAAATACTACTACAATCAATAATAATAGTAACCATAGCTATTTTTTTATTAAGCATCTACTCTGTGCCCAGACTATGTAAAGCACTTGATATATGTTATACCAATTAATTTCACAGATAAGAAAAGATTCAGAAATGCCATGCCATAATTTAAAGCTACATCTATCTGACTTTGAACTCATTATCATTGTAGAGCAAGTATACACTTTAGTAAAGGTGTCAACTCTTCTCTCTGGTAATAGCAAGAAAG
Organism: Mormoops blainvillei; assembly: GCA_004026545.1. Classification (NCBI taxonomy): domain Eukaryota; kingdom Metazoa; phylum Chordata; class Mammalia; order Chiroptera; family Mormoopidae; genus Mormoops; species Mormoops blainvillei. The sequence goes on from PVJD01012116.1 coordinate 7,677, forward strand.
AGCAATATTTTCTATTAAAAGAATTATTATTCCCTGTCAAAACTGAAAAAGGTCTCTGTAAGAGAAATCCAAGTCTTTATCAATAGATCAACTACCGTAATTAAGAAGGAATTAATGAGGATAATCTAGAATATCCTCATATTGTATTTTTCTTCTTTGCACTTATCACAAAGATATTTTAGTAATTACTGGAGTAGTTATTTGATTAATATTTCCTCCCCTTTTAACCTGTAATTAAGTCTGTTTTGTTTCTATATATAGCATATAGCCTATATAGGATAGCTCTTGGCACATACTAGGTATATCATCAATACTGGTTTAAGGCAGCGATTTTTAGCCTTTTTCATCTCATCACACACATAAACTAATTACTAAAATTCTGCAGCACGCCAAAAAATATATTACTTTTTTTTGCAGATCTGATAAAAATATAGGTATAATTTTGATTCATTCACACTGGATGGCTGTTGTTGTGTTGGCTGTTGTCATTTTTTTAAATTTGACAATCTAATATCCTTCAATGGTTTCCCACTGCACATAAGATAAAGTATAAAATCTTTAATATTGCTTACAAAGTCCCTTATGATCTGATCCTGGTCTTAGTCTTGAACTTCATCTCACTACTTTCTTCCTCATTCACTGCCCTCCAATGGTGATGACCTTTTAGTTCCTCGAATACACCAACTTGATCCTACATTAGAACAGTTCCAATTTCATGTGTCCACTGCATGGAATTTTCACCATTCACTTCTTGGCCTAGCTTCCTCTTGCTTAACTTTCAGGTACCCATGAAAACATCAATTCCTCAGTGACACTCTCTTTGACCCATCTCCCCTTCTCATATCTCTGAAACTCACATTATTTAGGTCTTCTTATCATATGCTCTCATAGTGCTCTCATTCCTTCTTAGCATTTATTAAGTGCCTTTGTGTGTGTATATATAATTAGTTTGCCTTTCCTCTCTACTGTACTCCACATTAACAAAGGTAGGAACCACATCTCTTATTTACCACTGTTTCTCCAACACATAATATTTAATAAAAATTTTAAAAATATGTAAATAGCTATAAAGATATCAGGATATTAAAGTTTAAACATTTTACAGAAGCAAATATGTTTCTGTTATATATTTACTCAGTTTTATTGCCTGCCTTCCTTCATTTTAAAGAGACAGTCTATATTCATTTTTCTACCATAACTTCCTACAAATAGGTTTTAGGAAGCAGCAGTTCAGAACTGATCAGACAAAACCTGACCAGATGTGAACAATGTCTAACTAAATGCACTGCTTTAGGGAGAGAGAGATTTATTATCAACATAGACCAAACATGTTATAAAATGGTTTATGTAAAAAATCCCATGAGTATATATCTTTCAAAAGAATAAAGGTAAGTAGGTCGCTTGGCCCTGCTGCTGTGAGGAGGGTGCTCATTAGACATGAGCCCAGTGACTTTCCCTCCCTGCTCCTCCTCCCCATCGGCCATGTCCTTGCAACCAACCCTGAATTGAAGATGGCCTCAGGAGTACCAGTTGCTGATGAAGTATGTCCCATTTTTTATGACATGAAAGTTAGGAAGTGTTCTACACCAGAAGAAATCAAGAAAAGAAAGAAGGCTGTCACTTTTTATCTCAGAACGGACAAAAATTGTATTACTGAGGAAAACAAAGAGAACTTGGTTCTTGCTTGGAGATGTTGGTGTAGCCATAACCGATCCTTTCAAACATTTGGTGGGGATGCTTCCTGAGAAAGACTGTGGCTATGCTTTGTTTGATCCACGCTTTGACAGCAAGGAATCCAGAAAAGAAGAAATGCTGTTTTTATTTGTTTGTTTGTTTTTTATAGGCACCAGAGCTAGCACCTCAGAAAAATAAAGTGATCAATGCGAGCTCCAAGGATGCAATCAAAAAGAAATTTCAAGGCCTAAAACGTGAATGTCAAGCAAATGGGCCAGAAGACCTGGGCTCATATTGCTGAAAAGCTAGGAGGGTCCTTAATTGTAGCTTTCGAAGGACACCCTGTGTAGATCATTGTCAGTGCCACAAATCAAAAGCTTTCATGTTTAATGTTATCCTATTGCTCTATAAGTAAAGCAAATATATTTAGGCCAGGGCCTCACTAAAGGGGGTGATCTTGTCATTTGTTAAACTAAATATTCTACAAACATGTGCAAACAGCCCTAAATAAATCTAAAATCTAAAGTTCAAAAAAAGAATAAATATAAATGAGTAGATAAATAGAGACAGCCATAAAGGTTAATAGATAGACGCATAAACACTTTTCTGGAAGCATACATTGGAAACTGTTATCAGCGATTACTTTAGGGAAAGAAAACTCGCTATTGAATATTGAATAGAAGAATGTCTACTTTATTTTAGAACTTTCTTTATAGTATTAATATTTAAGTATGTGTATAGCTTTTATTTTAAAATGCTAAGTTTAAAGAAGGCAGAGAAAATCTTCTTCCCACCTGATTCTTTCAAGTAATGTTTAATAATTGAAGAAATTCCTTGAGGTGCCACAAAGTTACAGTCTCCTTCTTTCATCACCATTCCTTCAATAGGAGAGGCCAGAGGCTTCAAAATGCCATGACCTAACAGTTCATCATAAAAACTGAAATAAATCAATACATATAGCATAATTATATACCATAATTAGCTCTAACACACCATACTCTCTCACAAGAATTCTTAGAGATTATAATATTTAAAAATAACCAGAAATTATCATATGATCAACTCAATGTATGTTTCGTGTTTAAAACATAAAACAGAAATGCTTTGAGAATCCATAAATCTTTTGCTGACATTAACTAAAGGCCTATTTTCTTGTACCATTCAAAAAAAAAAAAGTCAGTGAAGATGGACTGAAAGTTACTCAGTACACCAGTTTTAAATCGGTTAACGTTGACTTCCAACACAGCTATTTCATCTTCTTCCTCACCAACATAGCGATTTGTATTTAATGAGCCCTCACTGTGTTCCATCTAACATCTCATCTGACCTTCACAACATTATGAGGCATGTAGTACAGTGTTCCCATTTTACTTAGGTAAACCTTTCACTGCTGAAACCAACATAATTTCAATGTATTACAAGAAGCAAAGTTTAACCCTTTTATGGATAGTTTATATTTTTACATCATACAGCTAGTAAAACTGATTCCACCCTCAACTAACTCACCTTTGGTGTTTTTTGGCATAGTGAGGAGTGCGCGTGATGTACTGGGCACCCAAGTCGACTGTGCTCTGAGGATTATGAGGACTGCTGGTGGTGGTCATTCTTCCCCCTTGAATTAATCCACAGGAAAATGTCTCTGCATTAGAATAACCTTTTGCAATTAGTGCTATTCGCCCCATCTGGATTAGAAAACTTTTTTTTTTTAAGTTGAAGGTTTTGTCATCCAACATTGCTAGGAAATAGTTAAAAGAAAATTTGGTCACTGTGTGATTTTTTTTTTAAATGACACATGAATAATACAGCAGTGTTCAGCACTGTGTCTGGTGCTTAGCTACTAATTTGAATGAAAGGAATTAATGAATGAATGAATAAAATAACTAATGAATGAAATGTCAGAATGAATCAATCAATGAATGCTTTCACTCTTTGGGTCAGGATTCATGAGAATAACCGGATCCAGTAAACCAGATCTTCATTAAGTCTTGGTCATTGGGCTTTTGGGGAATCCTCATAATTTGGAGAAAACTGCAAAGGCACAGACAAGCCAAGATGAAAATCTATTTATTAGCAACGGCGGTAGGCCCCGGCTTGGCAAGCCCCGGCTTGGAGTACTTCCAAGCGCCCGGGCCTGGCGCGAAACGCACTCGGTACTCGCGCACCGCCGCCAACCTACCGGGGGTCGCCGCCCCCACCCTCGGCCCCTCTCAGGCCTTTGCCCCGCCGCGGAAGCCTCCGATCACGTGACGAGGCGCGCACTGCGCAGTGCGGCCGCGCGGGGACCGAGTGAGCGGCGTTTTCTTCAGACTTTTCTACGGCGGGGCCCAGGCCACCTCAAGCCGGCATCCGCGCCGGCTTCTCTTCCCGCCTTTGGCCCCTAGACGACCCACCTGAGTCCCCAGCTTTGTCCCACACGACGAGATGTAAAGGACAGGCCGCCTCCTTCCTCAGCAGCACTGCGCACAAGCTTCCTGTGAGCCCCGCGCCCACGATCAGTACCCGCGCCATGGCCCGGTGTCTCCGCGGCGACTGTGCCCGGCTTGCAGTTTGTGGAAGGGAGGCCCAGGCCGAGATAATGCTGTTCCCTGAGCAGCCCCGCCAGCTGGCCTGCAGGGGGCAGAGAGGAGGCGACTGTAGCTGAGAGGCAGGTCAGCCCGGAATAGAGCGGCAAACTTGGGCTTCGCCCTCGGTTGGAGGGCCGGGGGCCGGCTTCCAAAACCCCGCTGGCGCCATTAGATTAGCTGCAAACTCCTGCCCGGCCCCCGCTTAGAAAAGCCTGGAAATCCTACAGGTTAGTGTGACACCCCGCGGGCTGGTGTTGACTCCAGCGGAGACCCAGCCAAACGTGCCTACAGGGTAACTGTCTCAGCCTATGGGACCTTTGCTCTCTCAGTATTCAAAGTCTGGAAGTGGGGATTGGAGGGGACATTCTAGCGACGCCAGAGCAAGCTCTCCTCCAGTACCTTAATGGCCACTATTCACATATTAGAAAAAAGATTTTGGAATCAAGAAAATTTTTTTCCTAAAGTAGCCCTCGGGCTTTGCGTTTATGTATCATCTTGAACTTCAGTTTCTCCATCTGTGAGATGGGAATGATAATGTCTACGTTTCAGATTTGTAAAGATGAAAGATGTTTGAGTCACCAAACCACTTTAGGTCACTCAACTCTTCAGTAAATGTTTTGTGTCAGAACACATTACAAATGCTCTAAGGGATGTAAACATTACCACTGTTCCCCCTCCCCCAACATTGTCCTGTAAATTCTCAGTGAAACAACGAAAAGCAATGAGAAGTCTGAACTATTAAAAAATAATTAAGTTGCACTGAATTGTAGATTTAAAAAGTTTACCTAGAAAACTAGGGAAACAATAGCTATAAGAACTAATAATAAAATTGACAGTGGTAGCCACTTATAATGAAAACATTTTAAAATTATAACTCCTATTTTATGTCCCCATTGTGAAATTACCATGCATTAAAGTGGTGATAGATTAATATTACATATATCCAATAAAAGAACTAGAAGAAAATATAGGTAGTCTAAGAAGACATTTCTAAGCATAAAAATAAAAGGTGGAACTGAGAAGAAAAACATGAAATGCATAATCATTACAACTTGTATGTTAAAATATAGAAGACAAAATACAAATACTGAACAAATATTTGGAACACCTATGAAAGATGAAAGTTTTATAATTTTATTATATAAAATCTTTAAGATATAATTAAATGATAATCCAAAAGGAAAATATTCACACATTTAATAGAATCCCTGAACTGAAGGAAATAGAAAAGTTCAATAAACTTGTAAGAATGTTTATCTTCTACATTCAAATGCAAATTAAAATGAAATGCCACTCTTTATGTGTTGGGGATTGCTTTTTTAAAATGTTACATGCCCACATTTGGCAAGAATGTAACAAAACACACTCTAATGATTTTACTGGTGGAAATGTAATTGGTTTACTGGAGTACAGTTTGAAAATATATCAAATTAAAACTGTGCCCTTTAAATGAGATATTTAAAGGCCCAGACATTTATCTTGGGAAAATAATGTACATATATATTAAGATGCAGATAAAAATGTGCTTACCTCAATGTTAAAAGCAGTGATGGATACAATCAATAGAGGAATGAGTAGATTATGGCTGTATGAAACTTCTTTAACACCTATATGAAACTTCTTTAAAAACATGGTTTTGAATGTAAAAAAGATATATAGGGAACTACATATGCTATAATGCTAAAAAAAAGGGGGTACAAATTAGTAAAATCCCAGATTCTCGTAAACACACAGAGAGATACAAATACATATGCAGTAGCAGAGAAACGAGAGGAAATGTACTATTAATTTCAAATGTTTTTTTAAAGACCCAGATATTTCTTTTTTAAATTTTTTTATTGTTGTTCAATTACAGTTGTCCCCATATTTCCCCCATTACCCTCCCCTGCCCTACCCAGCCCTCACCTCCCACTTCAGTCCTACCCTCCTTCCATTGTCTTTGTCCATGGGTCCTTTATACATGTTCCTTGACTTGACTCTTCCCCTTCTTTCCCTGTTTTAACCCTTCCCCCTCCCCTCTGGTCACTGTCAGCTTGTTCTTTATTTCCATGTCTCTGGTTCTATTTTGCTCGCTTATTTATTTTGTTGATTAGGTTCTACTTATAGGTGAAATCACATGGTATTTGTCTTTTACTGCCTGGTTTATTTTACTTAGCATAATACTCTCCAGTTGCATCCATGCTCTTTTGAAGGGTAGGAGATCCTTCTTTCCTTCTGCTGCATCGTTGTACTCCATTGTGTAAATGTACCACAGTTTTTTGGTCCATTCATTTACTGATGGGCACTTAAGCTGCTTCCAGCACTTGGCTATTATAAATTGTGCTGCTATGAACATTGGGGTGCATAGGTTCTTTTGAATTGGTGTTTCAGGATTCTTAGGATATAATCCCAGCAGTGGCATTGCCAGGTCAAAAGGCAGTTACATTTTTAGTTTTTTGAGGAAATTCCATACTGTTTTCCATAGTGGCTGTACCAGTCTGCATTGCCACCAACAGTGTACTAGGGTTCCCTTTTTCTCCACAACCTCACTAGTACTGGTTATTTGTTGATTTGTTTATGATGGCCATTCTGACCAGTGTGAAGTGGTATCTCGTGGTTTTAATTTGCATTTCTCTGGCAGCTAGTGATGCTCAGCATCCTTTCATATGTCCCTAGGCCCTCTGTATGTCCTTCTTGCAGAAGTGTCTGTTCAGATCCTTTGCCCATTTTTTAGTTGTATTGTCTGTCTTCCTGGAGTGTAGTTGTGTGAATTCTTTATATATTTTGGAGATCAAAGTCTTGACTGAGGTATCATTGGCAAATATATTTTCTCAAATAGTTGGTTCCCTTCTCATTTTGCTTGTATTTTCTTTAGCCAAGACCCAGATATTTCTAACCAGTTATTTGTTAGTAAAGCTAATATGCTAAACACAATAAGCTAATAAGTCTCTGCCTTATTAGTTTAAGACATTTCTCTGAAATTAAAGCTTCAGTAATATGATTCACAACAATATTCTAAAATTTCAGAATTGTCTAGCTGGAAAGGATATTTAAGGTAGTCTACTACAACACCCTCTGCTACCGCCATATTAAATATAAATATAAAGACACTAACTTTAAGTGAGCTTTTCCAAGATTACAAAGTATTTGTATGATGAGGCCAGGGCAGATCCTCATAGTCTTTTGAATTTGTTCTGCTCTTTTCCATCATCTCCTCTTGCTTCCTCATTTCTGTTGTCTGATCATCTTGCACAATGAAGTCTAAAACAATGAAGTCATAATCATCTTCAATAACTTCTCTTTTCTCATCCTTAATATCTATCAGTCCTCTGGTGTTTGTGACCTCCTCTCCTTTGTAATCCGATCCCATGCAGTTGTACACCGGAAAAGTCTGATGCCTACTTCTACCAGAAATGTACTAAAATACCTATTTTACTGCACTCTTGTCAACTGTGGAATTTAGCATTCTGAAAAGTAATCAACAGCTTAATGATTACTTAAGTTCAAGTAATCATTAGTTCTTAACTGAATAATTATTATTATTATTATTTCCTAACTGGTTTCTCCACTGCTAGTCTGCATTCTGCACCAACCTTTGAGATCAGTCACACCACCATCCTCAAAAAGCTTTTAGTAACTCTCAGTTTCATTCAAAATCAAGTTTGACTGCTTGGCAAAAAAAGTATTCAGTGATATTTCCCCAACCTGTTTATATCTTATGTTATTAACCTTCGTATGCCCTGTGCTATATAGATAATTTGAGTTATTTTATCTTCATTGAGCACATGCTCAGATTTTCTACTTATTTGTGGAAGTAGTAAACCTTTGCTTATGATCAAGAACTTTTGACATGTGTTTCCTGGAGTTGAGAATTTGCATTAATTCTTCACTCTCTTTCTTTTCTCCTTTGATCAACAATGTGCTCTTTATGAGGTTAGCCAGAATTTGGAATTGTTGTGACCATTGATTAGAGGTAGTCATGGTGGCTGTTATTTCTTATTAATTTACTCTCTAGGGATTGGTATAGCCACCTACCCCATTCCCCATTCCCAATCCCCAGAATGGGTTACATTAGTCCAGAACTGTAACTATACGTTTGTTGGTCCATGGATGGCTACTGGCATACATGTATCTTTCAGGGAGAGTTGGGAATAACTAGAGAAAGTAGGATTGCAAAAATAGTTGGGACGGATGTACTTCTATTTACTCTTCCTAGTCACCTTGACCTTTTCCTTTAACTTCTTTCCTATTCCCGATTTTTGCAAGGCTGACTCCTGTTAATCAAGTCAAGCTTTCAAGTTATCTAAATGGGCCATCTCTAATTACCTGACCTAAAACCCAGTGACCCTATTCCATTAACCTGTTTTGTTTTCTTCATGACAATCACTTTTAGAAGTTATCTTGCTTTTATACCTGTCTACTTATTTATTGTTTATTTAGCATCTTTCTCCTGCTGGAATTTAAGAACCAAGAGGGCAGAGACATTGTCATATTCAATACAGTATCCCTGGCAACTAGAAACAAAGTTAGAATTCTCAGAAACTGAGAGTCCACTAACTTTTGGCCTAGAAGGTATACAAACCATTGAAGATAATACTTAAAGTAAGATAGGATGAATGGCAATTCAGTTGGATTACTGCAATATTAAATATCCTTTCACGTAGAGTGTTTTTAATGGCATAATATGACTGTAATAATATAAAATATCAAGCCAGTCAGCAGATGATATCTACTAGTATGATGCACAGTTCTATCTTCATTTAACTATGTTATTGATAACTTAGATAATCTTTGATGGCATATCTAACAGTTTCAGATCATGTACAAACAAGATGAGTAGTTCCATGGGGCTATTTTATAATCAGGATTTTAAGTATTTTAATAGGCAGTCACTGAAACAAATTTAACCAAAAGAAAATTAGACAAGAATATTCAAAGTCTTGCCCTTGTGTCTAAAAACTAATTTTACTGAATCAAGGAAAGAGGCTTAGAATTTTGGTTGACCCTGGTTGTTATGCATTAAAAGTATAATAGAGGTGTCAAGATAAAAAGTAAATATGAGAATGTGCCATGGTTAATGAATGTGCAGAACAATACAAGTGATAATCCCACACTTTAGACCAACCAGACCTCATCTACAATACTAAATTCAGTGCTGGATCCCAGATTTTAAGAGGATCATTAAGAAAGTGGTGCCACTCCAACAAAAACTGACCAGGATGGTAATCAGGCCTGAAGTTACCTTATTTAGGCAGGTAAAGAGGGTAGAGATTTCTATCCTAGAGAAGACTTCAGAACAATGTGAAACCTTCTATCTTCAAATATGTGAATGACCTTAAGGGAGAAAAATAATTAAACATTTTCAGTATACTGAAAACTACAAGAAAGTAGATTCTGTCTTAACATATTTAAGGAACAATTTTATGTAGATAAATCTAAAACAGACTTCTGGGCAAGATGGAAGCAGAGGTAGACACACTTCACCTCTTCATGCAACAACAGAAAGAGTTACAGCTATATCTCAAAACGAATAACCAAAACTGTCAGAAATTCAAGCTGTATGGAAGTCCAACAACCAAGGATATAAAGAGCCACATTCATCCAGACAGGCAGAGGGGGTGGAGTTGCAGAGACTGGTGGAGAGGCAATAGATGCAGAGACACAGTGTGGCACGGAGAGGCAGCAGTGGCAGCAGAACAGGTGGTTGCACATTCACTGTGTTTTCGATAAAAATTGGGAGGGATACCTTGGGAGCTAGTGATCCTAGCCTCAGGACAGACCAAATAGCCCAGGGTTCCAGTGCTTGGAAGATAAATCCCTGTAGCTTCTGGCTGTAAAAACTAGTAGGGGTTGGGACAGGAGAAGAAACTGCTGGATTTTCAACAGAGTCCATTTAAAGGGCCCAAATAAAATTAGAACTAACACAAACCCACCCACGCTGGGATTCACCACCAGAGCAACAGCTGGAAGGGTGCCGGTCACATACAGGTTGTAGGTAAAGTGACTGGGAACAGGAAAGGTGCTAGGCAAACCTCCAAAACCAGGCGGTGGTATTTTCCCCTTTGCAAGACCTCCCCTGACACAGAGCCGCAAAGCAGTGAAATGGGCTACCCTGCCCTGGCGATTACCTAAGGCTCCATCCCCACACAATTTACAGGTGCTTTTTTTAAGACAGGAAGTCAAAGAAGCTCTGCATAATACACAGAAACAAACACAGGGAGGCTGCCAAATTGAGGAGATGAAGAAATATGGCCCAAATGAAAGAACACAACAAAACTCCAGAAAAAGAACTAAACAAAACAGAGATAACCAACCTATCAGATGCAGAGGTCAAAACACTGGTGATCAGGTTGCTCAAAGAGCTCATTGAGTATGGCAAAAACATAAGGGAGGAAATGAAGGTTACACTAAGTGAAATAAAGAAAAATGTACAGGGAACCAAGAGTGGAGAGAATGAAGCTGAGAATCAAATCAACAATCTGGAACACAAGGAAGGAAAAAACATTCAATCAGAAGAGCAGGAAAGAAAAAGAATTTTAAAAAATGAGGATAGTTTAAGAAGCCTCTGGGACAACTTTAAACATACCAACATCCAAATCATAGGGGTGCCAGAAAGAGAAGAGAAAGAGCAAGAAAATGAAAACCTTTTTGAAAAAAAAAAAAAGAAAGAAAACTTCTCTAATTTGGCGAAGGAAAAAAACATAGAAGTCCAGGAAGCTCAGAGAATCCCAAACAAGTTGTACCCAAAGAGGACCATACCAAGACACATCAAAATTAAAATACTAAAGGTTAAAGATAAAGAGGGAATCTTAAAAGCAGCAGGACAAAAACGTAGAGTTTTCTACAAAGGCGTTCCCATAAACTATCAGCTGATTTCTCAAAAGAAACTTTGCAGGCAAGAAGGGACTTACTAAAAATATTGGAAGTGAAGAAAAGCAAGAATCTACAACCTAGATTACGCTATCCAGCAAAGCTATCATTTAGAATGGAAGGGAGGGTAAGGTGCTTCCTAGACAAAGTAAAGCTAAAGAAGTTCATCATCACCAAGCTCTTATTATATGAAGTGTTAAAGGGACTTATCTAAGAAAAAGAGGAAAATCAAAACTATGAACATTAAAATGGTAACAAATTCACAACTATCATCAACTGAATCTAAAAAAACAAACTAAACAAACAAGCAGAACAGGAACAGAACCATAGATATGGAGATCATTTTGAAAGGTAGCAGCTGGGAGGGGGAAGGGAGAGAATCGGAGAAAAAGTGCAGGGATTAAGAAACATAACTTGTAGGTACAAAGGACAGGGGGATATCAAGAATAGTGTAGGAAATGTAGACACCAAGAACTTATATGCACAATCCATGGACATGATCTAAGGGGGTGTATTGCTGGAGGGGAAGGGTAGTACCAGGTGAAGGGGGGCAAAGGGGGAAAAATTTGGGACAATGGTAATAGCATACTATAGTTTACCATGTGAAAATAGCATACCATACTTTTGCCCAAATTTTTGAGGGAAAAATAAAAATGTGCACATAAATGTGAGCATGCATTCTACATGACAAACAACAACAACAACAACGAAACACCACAAAACACCCAGGAATCAATAAAATATATTTTAAAAATAAAAATAAACAGAGCCCCTCATTAAGTAGCTTTCCTGGTTCAGAAGCCTCCATCAAGTAAAAACTGGATGAACACTTAATGAGGGACATTGCAAAAGAAATTGAAGTTATTTTGTAGAACAGTAGTCCTAAAAATGGGGTGCATATAAGTAAATGAAGGTTTCCTTCCTCAAGATATATATCTATATATAGATATATAGATATAGATATATAGATATATGGACATCAGTCATTTATCGTTTCTCTAGTCCAAACATATTCAAAATGAAAATTGAAAGAATACTTTTCACCTGAAACAATTAAATTAGATTCTACTAGTATATAACACTTAACATATTACAGCAATAAAGATGGTGATCCACTGACTTCTAAACCTACAAAAGCCAAGATGGATGCAATCATGTTGTAAGGATAGAATATTACCATAAAAAATCAGCAAATTACAGTAATAGTAGATGAATATATTTACTGTAGTTCACTGGAAAGGGGACAAATATTAAAAGCCCAGTTGCACTTCCAGAGCCAAGTTTCTGTGCCATGCCACCCCTTGGAGGAGGTCCTCTTCTATTCTGGTCATACATCATTCCATCACCCACTGTTCCACGTGGACCACCAGGACCTCAATCGTTGTGCCTAATATCCCTGCAGTCATCACCACCACATCTGGTTTCTTGTTCCCTTGCAACACTTGTTCTTTCTATTCCACATTTAAATGCAGTTCTCCTTGAAACATAATTCATTTTACAATTCAGATTCTCTGAACTGGCTTAGAGTAATCAAAAGCTGCAAAGCCAAAATTTGGAAGTTTTCCTCCAACATCCTTGGTATTGATGCGAAGTTCTACAACATCGCTAAAACTCATGAAGAACTCTTTCAGTTCATTTTTAAATCAGTATTATGTGGCAAGTTACAAAAAGAAAGTTGAGGCTGCCTGGATAGCAAATTATTTTATGGTTTTCAGATTCATTCTTTTTAATATGGCTTCTGCCTGGTCTTGGTCTTCTAGGAGGGAAACCAGTTTGTTCTCTAGGTCATTGTTCATGCACATGAGGTAGCTGAGACCGAACTTCTGGTTTAGCTCCAACTTTCAGCTGTGAGGCTGGTGCTTTAACTCTGGGTGAAATTCCAGAGAAGAAAAGGTAATGCTACAAGGCAGGTTTTTACTGGTCACTGAAACCCAAGATAAAGCCTTTGGTGGTTCTTGTGGCAGAAAACAGGTTCAGCAGGAGATGTAGGCCTCTCCAATTTTTCTAAGTTCTTCTCTTTCACTGGCAGTTTCAGCTCTTCAGTCTTTGATTCAGATTCTGGCTCAGGTTCAGGTTTGAGAGGATTCTCCAAAAGACTCCTCTGTATCATTAGTCACAGGGTGAGCTGTTAGCATTGTCTTGTACCAGTTGCTTTTCTTCTTGTTCTTCTTATACTTCATCTTCTGATTCTTCAACCACTTCTGGTTCAGGATCACCAAATACTTCAATCCTCATAATGAAACATCATTGTGAATGTAAAACTCATTTGGAACAGAACTTTCTGAAGCCAGAGCAAAAGTTTGCATAATCTTCCTCTCTGACTGTCCACTGTTAGACAGCAAACCTCTGACTTGGACAACTACTTCATCAATCCAGGTTGCCTGAGCATCCACATAACAAATTTTGGTATGACGTTCACTGAAGTTCAGAGACAATACTTTGTGGTGTATATCATTTTCACCCTAAACAGCCTCCTGGGGCTTCACGAATATGTATTCTGCAAGAACATAGGGAGAATGTCTGTCATAAAACCTATGCAAATATTCTGGAACTTTATTCAACAAAGTATAATATTGCCTCACAAGCTCCCAGCCTTCAAACAGCGGATTGGGCTTCTACATAACCATTTCTTTGCTGCACAATGTCAAATGCTATCACGTTGACTGAAGGAAAATTTCACTTTTGATTGAACTGAATATAACTCCAGATTTGATCAGCTGCAATAACTCCTGCCTGGCGACAAATGAGCACCCTGTAAGCTAAACCACGTACACTATCCAGATCGCCAGCTCTAATTTTAGGGAATCAATTTCCACCTCCTCAGCTACTGAAAATACATTTTACAACTATATCTGTAAAAGCCTTGTGGTCAAGCAGATTCTCCTTTCCCATCTTCCCTTTCACAATTGCTCTTTTATAGCTTTACAAAACAAATATTTATCCCTCATTTTTCTGTAATATAACCAAAGGCATTACCTTCAGGAATAAAAACATTTGATCTTTCAAACAAGAAACAATTTCAAACATTGGAATTGGCATTAATAAAGTGAGTGATCAAATCATCCTGTCACTTAGTTGGGTATCTAATTCCTTGCCTTCAGCAAAATTTAAGAAGAACCCAATTAAACAGCTGAAATTATTTAAAATAATTTTATTATAAACCCTATCTTTAAAATTTTAGATATAATTGAGATATAACATTATATTAGTTCAAGGTATATAATGTGTTGATTTAATACATTGATATATTGCAACATAATTAATATCTTGATGTTAGCTAACATCTCCATCCCATCACATCATTACCATTTATTTGTCATGGTGAAAACATTTATGATTTGCTTTCTTACCAACTTTTAAATATGTAATACAGTGTTATTAACTATAATTACCCTGCTGTACATTAGATCTTCAGACCCTATTCATCTTCTAACTAGAAGTGCATATTCTTTGACCAACATAACCCCATTTCTCCTTTGGTTGCCACCATTCTAGTCTCAGTTTCTATGAGTTTGGTTCTTTTTGTATTCCACATATAAGTAAGATCATATATTATTTGTCTTTGACTGACTTATTTCACTTAGCCTAATGCCCTCAAGGTATATCCATATTGTAACAAATGACAGAACTTCCTTTTTGATAGCCAGATAATATCTCATTATGTATGTGTGTGTGTGTGTGTGTGTGTGTGTGTGTGTATAAACACACACCATATTTCCTTTATTTATATGTTGACAGAAACTTATTTTTATATCTTGGCTATTGTGAATAATATACTGCAATGAACATGGAGTTGCAAATATTTTTTGAGATCTTGTTTTTATATCCTTTGGAATTACCCAGAAGTGTAATAGCAAGATCATATGTTAGTTCTATTTTTTAATTTTTTGAGAAACCTCCATACCATTTTCCATAGTGACTGCACAAACTTATGCTTCTTCAAACAGTATGCAAGTATTCTCTTTATTCCACATCCCCATCAGCATTTGTTATTTTTTATCTTTTTTTATGATAGCCATCTTACCAGTTATGAGGTGATATCTCATTCTAATTTTGATTTGCTTTTCCCTAATGACTAGTGATGTTGAGTACCTTTTCATGTACATATAGGCTATTTATATGTCTTCTTATGGAAAATACCTCTTTAGATTCTCCTCTCATTTTCAGTGGAACTGTTGTGGGTTTTTTGCTAGTGACTTATGAGCTTTTTATATATTTTGGATATTTAACACCTTACCACATTTATGATTTACAAATATTTTCTCCCTTTCAGTATGTTGCCATTTCATTTTCTTGTTAGTTTCCTTTGACATAGAGAAGCATTTTGGCACTTGTTTATTTGTGCTTCTGTAACCTTTGCTTTTGGTATCAAGTCCAAAAAAAATTGTTTTGCTAAACTAATGTCAAGCAGCTTACTCCTATATTTTCCTTTAGGATTTTTTTTTTTTACAGTTTTAGGTCTTACTTTCAATTATTTAATCTATTTTGAGTTAATTATCTGTATGATATAAGATAGGGGTCTAGTTTCATTCTTTTGCATGTGCCTATTCAGTTTTCCCAAAACTATTTATGGAAAAGACTATTCTTTCCCTATTGCATATTCTTGACTTTTTTTGTTGTAAATTAATTGGCCATATATGCATAGGTTTATTTATGGGCTATCTATTCTGTTCCATTAACCTGTGTCTCTGTTTTTATGCCAATACTATATTGTTTTACTAGAGCTTTGTAATAGTTTAAAAACAGGAAGTGTAATATTTCCAGCTTTGTTCTTTCTTCTGAAGACTTTCCCACCACCACCAAATCATTGGAGAATTCTGGATTTAACTTTTTGTTTTTAACCTTACTATTCCGTTTTATGTTTTCCTGTTACTAATTAGCATTCTTTCATTTCAATTTGAAGAATTCCCTTTAACATTTCTTATAAGGCCTATCTAATGGTAGTAAATTCTTTTTGCTTTTACTTGTCTGGAAAATTCTTTATCTCTCCTTCAATTCTGAACTACAACTTTGCCAGGTAGAATTCTAGGTGGTTGTCTTTTTTCTTTTTTCTTTTAACACTTTGAATATATCATGCAGGCTCCCTTCTGGCCCTGGCAAGATTTATGCTGAAAAATCTTCTGAAAAATCTTATGAGGTTTACCTTGTATATAACAAGTTGTTTTTCTCTTACTGCTTTTAAGATTCCATCTTTGTCTTTAACTTTCAACAATTTAATTATAATGTGTCTTGGTGTGGGTCTCTTTGTATTGTCTGATATGGAGCTTCTCTGGCTTCCTGGATCTGGATATCTGTGTCTTTCCCCAGACTGAGGAAGTTTTCAGCCATTATATTTTTGAACATCCTGCCCCTTTCTTTCAATTCCTTCTGGGACCTCTATGTATGTATTGGTCCACTGTGGTGAGTTTTCTTTTTTTCCCTCCTTTGATTGGATGAATTCCATTGCTTCTTCTAGTTTGCTAATCCTTTCTTTTGCTTGGTCTAGCCTGTTTTTGAAACCTTATCTAATATTTCAGCTCAGTTACTGTATTCTTCAGCTCTGTGATTTCTGTTTGGTACTTTTTAAGATTTTTCCTTCTCTTTTTGAAATCCTCACATTGTTCATGCATTTTTTCCCCTAATCTTGGGGAGTATATATATGACCATTATTTTAAACTCTGTATGATTAATCACTTATCTTGGCTTCACTAACATATGTTTCTAGAGTTTTATCTTGTTCTTGTGTTTGAAACTTATCTCTGTTTTTCTTTTGTTGTCGTTGTTGTTTTTTTGTTTTACTCTTTCTGTTGGTTTCTGTACATAAGCTAAAACAGTCACTTCTGCTAGCCTTGACAGAGTGGTCTCAGGTAAATGATTAACCTCATGAATCAGGCTGGCCCATACTCTATTTCTCTGATCTTTTTTGATTACCCAAACCACCAGTTTTGTTCTTAGTGGCCTCCACTAGTTGAGACCATGCCAAGACCCATCAGTGGCCCAAAGGGGAGGATAACAGTAAGTACCCAGATACTTGCTAAATTAGATGTCTGATCCTCAGTCAGCAGTTTTGGAAATTTGCAAAATATAGGCCCCTTTTAGGGAAAGATGGAGAGATGGGCATTTTTTCCAGTTCCTTGTGCACTGAACCTTGGGGTGATAGATGCATTGAGTGCTCATGCCCATTAATAACTGCCTGTTTATTTGCTATAGCCTTACATGTCTTGTGGATGCAGGTGTGGTTGGCTTTCAAACCTAGATGTTTGGGAGAGGAGGTCCACTACCAGGGTGAATGACTTAAAATTTGAGGCCCTAGATTGGTGTTGAAAACCTTTTCTCTCAGGAAAAAACTGGGAGTTTGGGAATCCCTTCAAATTGTATGGTGTTATACTGAGTGGGATTTACGATGTGAGTGTGTTTCACCCTTTCCTATGCATTCTGATGTGGATATTTTCTTATTTGCCTAATGTGTAGAAGTTGCTAAGGTAGTTTCTGGATTTCTTTCAGATGGACTTACTCCTTGTGTATCTAACTGTTTATTTAGTATGTCCATGGGAGGAGGGACATTCAGGAGCCTCCTATGTCACCATCTTCAAATATTACTCAAGGCATTATATTTTTGACATGTAACTCAAGATTTCACAAAATTAACTGACATTGTTTAACAAAAGTTCTATTCCAATCTACTTATTATTATGTGAACAAGTTATTTTAGCAGTTATAAATTATCCCTAAGCCCTGTTTCAATTAAATCCAACATATTAAGAAACAGTATACTGTCCTAATCACTAGGACTTTGTGTCCTAATCACAAATATTCTCTTATATTTCTTGGTTTATCTTCTCTGGACCCCTGGATTATTCATATGTTCATAAATGCACTATTTGCACTTTAAATATGTAAGTTTTTTCTACATTTTCTGTAAATTGATATTGATTTCCAATTTAGTTCTGTTGTGGTCTGAGAACATACTTTGCAATATTTTGATATTTTTGAAATTTATTAATAATTATTTCATGACCAACATATGGTCTTTCTTAGTGAATATTCCTTGTCTACTTAAAAAAAATGTTGTGGTGTGATATTCCATAAAAGTTAATTTGATCAAGGTTTTTGTTAGCTTGCTCAGATTTTCTATATCAATGCTTATATATTATTAATTTAATTAACTTTCAATATATAATAAAGCTCTCAGAGTTGGACCTAACAATACTATAATGGAGACTTAAAGAGGGAGTCTATACTACAAAATATGGTAGTTGGAAAAGCATGGATTTTGAAATGAAGCAGGCCTGAATCTGAATCCTGACAATTATACATTGTATATCCTTAGACAAGTTATTTAATTTTTCAGAGCCTCAGTTTTCTTACCTGAAAAAGGTCATATTTTCTACTTAATAGAATTATTTAAATGACCAAATGGTATTATTTGCTGCAATTTTAATAGCATCAACATCTGCTTTTATATGTAGATCCCAAATGTGGTACTACTTCAAAGTGATATCTTTTATACTAAATCTTGGAACTACTCATGGTACCTTTCAATATCGAAGATCTGTGAACCCTGAAGCAAATATGAATATTGTAAGTTGCTAGAAAATGAATGCTAAGATGATAAAATAACACTGAATACTACCATTCAATTTTTTAATTTAACAGATCTATAGTCAAATTTATATTTCTGGACTCATATTTTTATATAGGTCAACTCTATAAGTTCCTTTACAAGGAAATTTTTCTGCCTAGAAAAAGTTCAGCCATTGTTAATATAATGAGAGCAGTTAGCTATATGCATAGTCATGTAAACATTCTCAATAAAGAAATATTTTAAAATTGTATAAGGCTGAGTAGGTAAAAATCTAAGTTATTAGTAGTTATATAAAGAATAATGGGTTAGTTCTGAAGTATCTCCTTGGAGACAGGGGTTTTTGTTTTCTATTTATGCAAAAATTCCTATTGTATAAGTTGATGCTTAGTAGGCATCTATAAATATTTATTACTGAATAAATCAGTGAACTGGTGAAAATAAAAACAGGTCTGAGGTTAAAAGAGAATATGAAAGTTCATTATTACATTAATAAGTTAGGCTAATTAGTTTATATTAATTGTCTAACAATCTTATTCTGAAAGATTTGTCTTTTCTTTTTGTCTTTTTTTTTTTTTTTTGCCAAGAGTCAAATTATTTCTTACTGGGGATACCCAGATGAAGAATATGATATTGTAACTGAAGATGGTTATATCCTTGGCCTTTATAGGATTCCTTATGGAAAGACAAAAAATGATAACAATTCAGGTATTGTTCAATTCAAGATAAATTGTTGACTCTCTAGGGCCTAAAGTTCTTAACTTTTTTATTTCCTTTCAGTGAGTTTAGGACAAGAAAAGGATCTGAATGTTAACTGAACAGTTTACTCCCCCATACATCTCTCTACATGCCTCAAGAAGAGAATTTGATTCTCCACTGGCTTGCCATTCATAGAGTGGTTTTAGAGTGTGGTAGAACACAAGTAGTTTCTCCCAAATTTTCTTTGTGGGTCATTTTACTCATACATGTTGGTTCTCTGGGACTTGTTTAATTAGGGGTTAGAAACACTCTGAACCACAATAACATTATTCTGTAGGACTGAAGAATACCTGGGAAATTTTTTTTCATAATTATGACTCCTTCTGTAATAGCAAGGAGATCAGGTGAGTAGCAGCCTCATGGCTCTTTACTGCAACAATAAGTGTATTACTAGGAGCAGAATGAGGTGCAAAAAAATGCACAAGCATTTGTCACTAGAGTTATAATTCTCTCTCTGCCACTTACCAGCAGAATATGTAATGGGTTACTTTGTTGATTCATGTAATTGCTCAAATGAAAGCCCGTTTTTTTTCTCTTAAGATTTTCTCCTGGTAAAGAATTTTTCTCATATTATAGGATACCCTCTCAAGTTCTCATTTTGAGCATTAAGTATATTTCAGAGAAGACGTATTAATTTAAAACAACCCCAATCAATATAATTTTGGATCCTAATAAAGGTCACATCTACTAGACAGAAAGTGTTAACATAGATTTAATATAATTATAATAATCATTCCTTAGAGTAAGACCTAAGTTTGAAAATATTATAATAAAATGTTTAAAGATAATTTAAAAACATAGTAAGTGCCTTAGAATTCTCTACAAATAAGACCAGAGACAAGGACTCAGATGAATGGTATTTACTGATGGAATGCTGTCAAGAGAAAGTAACATGGAAATCAGGGTACACCAGGAAAAGGGACTAAGGAAGGATGTGACTCAGCTAAGTCTATCTGCAATATGATCTCAGAGGAGTTCAGAGATTTATGTACTGTGCTACAGAGGCGGTCTCACTTGTAGCTAGAGACTTAGTTTTTCATTCCCATATCAGTCATTGCTTGAAGGCTACCTATAGAAAAAGATTTAATCTCCTGCGTGAGGCAATCCCCATTTGCTTCAGGGCAGTTCTACAGAGAAAAGGACAATAATGAACCCTTCAAAAGCAATTTGCAACAGCTAGGAGAATGGTCTACCTGCTTAGTAAAGGAAACCTAGGCAGGGCACCTAAATAATCTAATAGGATGCACCCCTTGCCCTGCTCAGGTCCACTTAATTTTCACGTTAAGCTTAGTTCAGGAACAGCTTTTCCAGAATTGTGGTTGGTCAGAGTTTCTGGAAAAACTTATGAGAAGAGGTTAGTGGGGCAAACTACTACATCTGCTGTCATAGCTGATTTTAATGCCACAACCAGTGCTCATAAATTCCCATCTCCTACCCAGTGTAGATTCCTCCCCCTTCCAGTTATCTTGCCTGATGAGGCAAGCCAGGCCCTCATCACTAAGGAAGGACTACTATGTTCATAACAGTTCATAGTTGCTTACTATGTAACAAAAGACGCCCCAGAGAATCATCTGGATAACAAATACATGTTCTCTGTCCTCATTTTGTATAAGCAGCCCTACCTCCTCATGATGATTAAGGCCAATTAGTCCTGCCAGTAAGGTAATACTTTCCTTTGCCTCCCCGTGTTCTAGTGTGAGGAGCCCAAAGAGGACAGGCAGCAGCCATAGCTTTAGGTTTCTCAGGATGTTTACCGTGTGCCCTGGTATAAGCATTTTCTCTCTGGAAACCAGGATCTCTAGATCAATAGGGCCTAGAACTGTGAAGACAGAAAGCGCAAACCTCTGAAGGAGTTAGTTACTGGGAGTGATAGTGATCCTTCATCCCACCCGTTTTCCTTTTTCTTTTTTTCCTGAAACTCATGTATTCTACTAATTAGGGGAATCAGCACTGTATTGTGACCATGTGTTCAGGGTGTATAACAAACCCTGAATGACAGCCCCCATACTTCCAGGTAATCATATCCCAGCTGGCATCTCCTCTTGGCTCTCAATTTTTTGTTTCACTGTTTTACAAGGCTGAAAGTCTCTTGACTATAGTTGAGTGGCAGTGGGCTGGGGTTTGGGGAGGGGGAACAGTGTCCCCTGTAGGTAGAGCAGACATGCTGTGAACTCTTAAATATGGTCTGGCTATGGTCCTGTGTGGAGCGAAAGGCAAATGATAGCAGAAATTTGTATCACTCCTACTCATACTGAATTGCTCTTTCCATGGAGAGAGTGGGACTGAAAATACCCAAATTGTCTCCCAGTTTCTTGTTGGTCTCCTTGAGGGTAGGTACCATGTAAGATCTCTTTTGCTGACAGATCAGACACACTGCCCTGGCAGTAGCTAGGTCTGCCTTGGTAAGTATGCCCATAATTATGGGCCCATGTTTCGCCTACATATCTGCCATCATGGCTATGCCTTTTTGAGCACATTACACAGCAGTGGGGTTGCTAAAAACAGTGTCTGGCTGACATAAACTGGTTGAGTCTTCCAAAGCACTTGGTTGGTTAGTGTGCTCTGTAGAGTGTCAACGACTCTTCCTACCCCTTCCCTAACCAATCTCTCCACCCTGCCCCGCCCACACGCACAGGTTAAATATTGTTCTACAAGGCTGAAGACAACAGGGTTAGAGGAGCATTTCTTGTTCCTTGTGCATAACTGCTATTTCTTCTCACAGGTCTGCACCACGATAAAGAGTTTTTCCAGTCTTTTCTGTGAGTTTCATGTAGGCTTCATGGGAAAGAGCTTGCAGGAGGGTATAGAATTTCCCAATATCTACTGCACCTAGGAGCTTCACCTACACCTGGCTTTCACTAATTAATTATTCTACCTGAACTCTTCTAACTGTACCTCCCCTGTAAGGGAGGACTTACGTCTCCTCTCTCCCTGCGAGCACCTGTTTCTCTTCAGATTTTGGTCCATATTTTTGCTTTGTGACACCATTTCTTTGATGGTTTTTTAAAAGTTATGAATTTCAACATACGTTTTTATAAAAGTGTGAATGACTTTTCTTCCAGTTATCTCAAAATGGAAGCAGAAATTCTCCAGTTCTAAGCTTTTAAATTCTGCTACTGTCCTCACCAGTGTTTTGTTGTTTTTGTTTTGTTTTGTTTTTAAACTTGGTAGACTATCCCCCAAGATCTCCCAAGGCATATTTATCAGTTGGTGCATGTTCTGGTCTTATTTAATAGATTTAGCATACCTACATCTAAACCCTTTTATCCTTTCCTTCACAATTTGCTGCTGCATTTCTGAAGTTTTCTAAGCTTACAAGAAACCTTAGCAGAGTATCAGGACCGAGCTCAGGAACCATTGTCAGTGTCACTTCAGTAGATGGTAATAAGGTGGGGTATGTGTGAATGACAGCTTGGGGGTAAAAATCCAAGTTACTAGTGAGCATACCTTACACTATTCAAAAGATGTTATTTCTGAAAAACCTTGGATGTATAAAGTAGGGCTCTGGGAATTCTGTTAGGTGAATAAACACAGCAGTTGTAATGATGACACCTATATTGAATATGTCTGATAAATGTGTTAATAAAATTGTTTTATGAAATGAAAAGTGGGAAAATCTTATAAATATAATATTTTATTTAATATATATGAGAGTCCAAATTACTATTTTATATAGTGGTACCTCGGTACTCATCATTAATTCTTTCCATTGAGTGGCGAGCAAGTTATGATTGATGAAGCATTTACTCTTACCCAGTGGTGTCATGACGCATCCAAGTTCTAGCAAGCGTGACAAGTGGTGAGCAAGCGCCAAGTGCTGAAATATCCTTTCTCACCAAAATGCGATGAGTACCAGGTTTGACGAGTTCTGAAGCTGACAAATGCTGAGGTACCACCGTATTTGACTATTCTATATCCTTAAAGTTTACATGTTTAAGTGGCACATGACCTAATTGCCCAGTTGATTATTTGAAATTCATCCTGAACTTTGTTAAATGAGTCTGACATAGAAAGAGGTTAAACATTATTAATGTAGCCTGTTTTTATCACTTTTGAAAAAATGTTTGAACTGTAATATATTAAAAGATTGAATTTCAGATGAAATATTCATGTAGACATTACAAAATTTTTTTTAATTTTTGTTTGTTTTTTTTTTTAGCTCAGAGGCTTGTTGTATACTTGCAACATGGTTTGCTGACATCTGCCAGCAGCTGGATTTCCAATCTCCCTAACAACAGCCTTGGCTTCATTCTGGCAGATGCTGGTTATGACGTTTGGATGGGGAACAGCAGAGGGACTACCTGGTCCAGAAAACATTTGTACCTAAAGACAAATTCCACAGAGTTCTGGGCTTTCAGGTACAAATAAAATCAAGTAATGTTTCATTTTATTTTATAAGTGTATTAAACAGTTTTTTCTTTTTTAATGAAATAAAAATAAAAGTCTTCTTTCTCAAATGAGGCCTTTCTATTGACCTTAAAGTCAAGACTGCTTGATTTTAAGTTTGTTCCTCATTTTTCGGCAGTGAGCTTTATTGACCAACACCATCTTTCCTTTAACTACTCTTTCACTCGGTAATCTATATATTTAGTCTACCTCATTATCCTTAGAACATTCATATATCCTCTTTGTAAGATTGTTTTTCAACGCAACAAGAGTTGAAAACCTCTTTTACTCATTTACCTATTCATTACATTCAAATGTTAATATAACATTATTGGAAATTGCATTTTTCTTTCTTTCTTTTTTTTTTTTGTAGTTTTGATGAGATGGCTAAATATGACCTTCCAGCCTCCATTGATTTCATTGTGAAGCAAACTGGACAAAAGGAAATATTTTACGTAGGCCACTCACAGGGTACAACTATTGGTATGACAAGAAAAATTAGTGCCAGTATTCCTTAATTACATTTTTAAAAATTGTACATATGCTTCTTAAGGATTTAGATAAACTTCTAGACCTATAAGTGAAACAAGGCAGAATTGAGACAAACTTTGCATAACAATGCCCTAGGAGCTTACATCCTGCTTCCGTTCCACATAGTCTTCTCTGGTTACAAAGAATTGATTGTATAAACAAGGTTGTTTGTAGTTTTGTTTGTTTCCAATTGTATAAAAAGTGGATATCCATCTTGGATCAAAGTGTGACCATAACTATCACTTATTCCACAAATAGAAATTTCATAATTTTTGAAACTATTACCTAGGGCTTTATGAGTGAGAGACTTAAAAAGATTGTTTATATTTAGGCATTTAGAACAGATTAAATTTAAGAACTATATAAAGATGATAAAAACCTTCCTTTATTTAAAAACAGCTAGAAAAGAACTCTCATCTTACCACACCATTGCTTCTGTCTAATGTGTAACACCTTACCTTTCAGAAAATGTTTCCTATTGCCTAACATAATTTCTTACATGGTATTGTAAACCTGTTTATTTAAATTTACTCTTTCTACTTTAGAAGTAAGTAACTTTATAATAGAAGCTGATATTAAATGAGTCTTTTCTAGGCTGAAGAGTATCACTTTCTTATGGAAATTATCTTCCTGCTAGAAAAAGTGTCCTGAATAACAATCTATTTCTAATTTTCTTAGATGTTTTCTCTGACATTTACTAATGATGTTTGTGACTTTTAGTCCAAATTTTCATCATCTCTTTAGTTCTGTGGAACTAAGAATCTTAGAAAACTATTAAATTTAAAAAGTGTATTAAGCATTTTTTTCTTTTTCAATGAAATAAAAGTCTTCTTTCTCAAATGAGGCCTTTCATTTGAGATATGCCAGAGCTTATTGACTCATAATATGATATATAATTTTTTGGTTATTTGGCTTCTTAGAACCCTGGGAGAAAAAAGCAATAAAAATAGATATCTACACGTAGATTGCTTGATGTCAAAAAGGGAACAAACTATTTGTTATAATAATGATTATTATATAATTAATGTTATAATAATTTAAACTATCAGCAAAATATAAACTACTGTTTAGTATTTTCTGTACTAGAAGACAAGAAAGTTTTAAAATATATTAAAAGTAAACATTAAAACAATTTGACATTTATTGAATTTTTCACCTAAAGTACAAATTCATTTATCTGGAAAATTCACTAACCATATTTTTACCACTGTCATTTCTACAAATGTTCAATATTTTTTCTGATTTTTAAACTATGATGTTATAAGACTGTTTTATTGCTGAACTATCATTTATGGTCTATATATATTTTTAATCCTAATAATCAGCATTATGTTGTGATCAATATGCATCTCTCATGCTGGATTATCAGGAAATGTTTGATAAGTAAATTAAAAATTAGTAAATTAATTGTTTAGCACCTATCGAACTTATTCACCACAGTGTCTTCTCTTGCCTGCTAGTAATTAGTTAAGAATAGTTCATTTATATCTTTTTTTCAGGTTTCATAACATTTTCCACGATACCAAAGACAGCTGAAAGAATCAAAATATTTTTTGCCTTGGCACCAGTTTTTTCCATTAAATACTTAAAAAGCCCTTTAGTTAAAATGGCATATAAGTGGAAGTCAGTGATCAAGGTATGTTATTTATTTCCTTTAGGTTGTTGTTCACCCCAAAAGGCAATGATTCTTACTTTCAAAATAAAAGATCTTAACTATGCTTGCACAGCCACATGTATGAATTGATTTTTTTGTTTGTTTATTTCATTAACACTGGATTCTTGTCTTTGTTTCTAGAAAGGAATAGGATACTAATTATGGTACTTTTGAACATCTCTTTATGAATAAAAATCTAGCAGTCAAACCACCCCTAAATTCTGCCTCTCAGTTTTGTCTTTAATTTAAATGCTTTAACATTCTATGAGATATTGCATTCAGTTATAAACATAGTGAACTCACCAAATCATTTCTTGATAAATTATTTTCCTCTCCTAAATATGAATAAAGTAAACTTATCTTACAGGTATTTTTGGGCAAAAAAGACTTCTTACCTCATACCTCATTTAAAAGAATGATTGGTTCAAAGCTATGTCCACTAAAGATTTTTGGTAAGATTTGCCATGATATCTTGTTTATGATGTATGGATATGACCTGAAGAACTTAAATATGGTAAGAACAAGTTGTGTGTACTTAACATGTATTTTGTCAATTTTTAGAAAGCAATTCTTAATAGAGCTTATTTGATGCTTATTTGATGCAGAAAACTAAAAATTTCTGAAATTATTTAGTTCAATAACTATCAAGGAGTATGCTTTCTCTGCTTGGACTAAGAATAAAAATAATTTTTTATTCCCTCAGAGTCGTATGGATATTTATATGTCACATAACCCAGCAGGAACCTCTGTTCAAAATATACTCCACTGGAGTCAGGTATAACCTTTAAAGTTCCTTTCAGTACAAGTTTATTTTATACTACCCATGATTTATCATATCGTTCTAGGACTCATACCATTGCCATAAAACGATAAATTTGGAAGGATAGGAATGAGTATTACACATTTGTAACACATTATAGCTTACAATGTGTTAATATCATAATTTATTAGATCCACTAAAGCTAAGAAATGATAAGAGCAAAATAATTATTTTCAGTTTCAAGACTGAGAAAATGTTAATTCAGAACAGTAGAATAGGGACCATCTAAGTCATGCTCATCCTTGGACTTGCTTAAAGGTTCAAAGCCATTCCTTTAAAAAAAACCAAACAAACAAAACTAACACTAGTTTGTCACAAGGCTATATTTTTTCCACTGTTAAATTGTGAACTTTATGAGGACCATTATCAAGTTTTATTCATTTTTTGTATTTGTAAGGCCAAGAGTTCTTGGAAAAGAGTAGATACTCAAAAATATTTGCTGAATGAATATTGCTGAAGAAAAAAATTTCAGTGTGAATATCATATTAATGCTGAGAACCAGGATAACATCACAGAAAGATCACTATTCTTGAGGTCACAATACCAAACACTGAATCTTTTCTCTGAACCTTACTGTCAGTGATATTGAATTAAGCTCCTTCAATCTCTGTGAATTCAATTTCTGTATTTTAAGAAGTAGAATTAATAATAATTTTCTAATCTAACAAAAAATATTGTGAGATTAAATAGGATGATAATTATGAGTGTTCTTTAAATTTAATAAACACAAGGTATATATTTTTTAAAGATTTTATTCATTTATTTTTAGAGAGAGGGGAAAAGAGGGAGAAAGAGAGGGAGAGAAACATCAATGTGTGTTTGCCTCTCACACATCCCCAACTGGGGGCCTAGCCCGCAGCCCAGGCATGTGCCCTGACTTGGAATCAAACTGGCAACTCTTTGGTTCACAGGCTGGCACTCAGTCCACTGAGCCACACCAGCCAGGATGACACTAGGTAAATTTAAAGTGTCATTAAGATGTTGGTTAAGGACTCCCATTTAAAAATGTTTAAATCTACTAAGTAATCGTTTAAAAATAAATTATTAAAATTATTTTTTATTATAACTTATCCTTAAGTTTAGCTTATATCTGGTTATAGCTAGCCCCGGAAAACCCGAGCAGCCTTTGCATTTATTCATTCAGTGAAAACTATGTTTATCGAGTACTTACTGTGCATCCTGTACTGTTCTATGCTCATGGTATACATTAGTGAACAAAATAAGTATTCACGTCTTCCTTAAACTTAAATCCTATAGTAGATATACAGACAGTAAACAATAAACATAACAAATAACTAAATTATTTAAATGTTAGAAGGGGATAGAAGCTATGGAAAAAGGAGAAGAAACCGGGGGAAAAAAGATTAGGCATGCTAGGTGGTAGGTTGTACTTTTCAATAGAAATGTTAGGACAAGCCTCAATGAGATGGTGACACTGGAGAAAAAGATTTCAAGGAGATGAGAAATTAGCAATGTGAAGATCTGGAGAAGAGCATTCCAGATAAAGGGAATGGCTAGTGCCAAGCCCTTAGGAGTAGTTTTAAAAGGCACAGATAAGAGGTCTGAGCAGCTAATGGGAGAGATGTAAAGGGACCAGTCTTAGGAAGAGGCAGAAACGTAATGGAGCAACAGAAAGGGACTCGTGTGCCATTGCAGGGACTTTAGTGTTCAGTATGATGTGGGTAACCGCTGCAGGTTTTTGAGCAGGAAGGTGACATGACATGACTTACATTTTTAAAGCAATACTTTAGCTGCTACATGAGTAGATTGTAGAGGGGCAAAGGTAGGGGCTGTGAGAAATTTAGGAGATTATTGTAGAAACCCAGACACTAATTAATAACAGCTTACACTGATGTGTTCCTGCTAAAAGTGGTGAGAATGGTTAGATTATGAATATGTGTGTATTGTAAACATGGAGCCAACAAAATTTAATGGATTATGTGAGATGTGAGAAAGAAGGGTCTTAGGATAACTCCAAAGTTTTTGACCTAAGCAATGAAAGGATAAAATTGCCATTAAAGGGGAAAGAGAGGTTTGATGGTAGAATGGGTTTGGTGGAGAGCTAAGAGGTTCTGTTTTAGAGATGGTAAGTATTAGACATCCAAGTGATGAATTTGAATAATTTGAATAAGCAGTTTTTTATAACAGTCCATAATTTAGAAGAAACTTATAAAGGAAGATAAACTTTGGAATATGAATGACATTTAAAACCAAGAAACTGGATGAGAACACAGAGTGAGTACAGAGAAAAGAAGCAAGGATTGGCTGCTAAAATATGAAAAGATTAAGGTCAGAAAGAAAAATATAACAAGGAAACTAAAAACAAACAAACAGTGAATAAACATGAAGATCAAGAAATAACAGTATTCCAGAAGGTAACTAAAGGAAAGATCTCAAGGATGAGTGAATGAGCAGTTGTGTCAGGCACTACTCATACATAACGTGAGAAACTATCTCAGGACTGACCAAAGTTTTAACAATATCTAGGTCATAATTAACCTTGGCCAGATTGGGTAGAAACAAAGAGCTACAAAAAAAAGTGTTCTCAGGGAAAATCAGATTTTCAATAGAGCAAGAAGATTCAGAGGCCTATTAGATGAGAGTTTTAAGATCTAGACTGATGATGGAATTCCAGATGGCTGAGTTTTCACAGTCAGGGACAATTAGAAAGAGATAAAATTGGGGGCGGGGGGTGTTATGAAGACTTACAAGGTTTACAGTATTGGAGAAGATTGGAACCTGAGAGTCTACGCTTTCTGGTAATGAAAACATAATCAAGGAGGAAAGTGGACATAATCACATTAGACCAAATAGTCTCAGTGCACAGTGGCGGTGAGAATGTGAGTGGTAAGGGTGACGCAAGCATATTTAGGGAAATATTATGTCAATCCTAGGTCCCTTAGTGTTAGACACTCACTTTTGACATCTGTGAATGAAGCTAAGATTTCTGGTGAAGGTCAACATTACCCTAAATACATAGGTCCCCTTTAATAAGATAAAAGGCCTTGGGGTGATGTGCATTTAAATAAAGAAGATACATTCATATTCTGTAGAATCCCCTGCCCCCCAACTCCCAGCCCTTCCACTCATAATCCTATGCAAAGGAAGGGAGGGGCAATGAAGGTCACCTACACATATACCAATAGACACAGGGAAAAGGGAGCATATGTACAGTGCATTCCTAACTTGTATCTACTACCACTGTAATGAAAAAATGAGTGTAGTGTTACTTTTATATTTTTCTTTCAGCTTTTCGATTCTCGTTACTTGAAAGCTTTTGACTGGGGCAGTCCTGTTCTGAACTTGGTTCATTTTAATCAGGTATATAATTATATATAAACTAAAAACTATCTCCCTGATCAATTCGGAATATCTTGCAATAGATAAAGGCACATCTGTAAAACCCAAGAGTACAATAGCGCAGTAAGAAGGAGTAGTAGATAAATGTCACATTGCTTTGGATCTATATTGTCACATCCAGTCAAAGTGGCTTTTCCACGTTTTCTATGTATTTTAACAAATGTCCTGGAGAAGCCTAGGGAAGTTGATAAGCAATAGAATAATTGACCATCCCGCAAGAGAAAAAATATTGTATTTCTAATATGCATAGCTTTGCATTTGCTTAAATAAGAAATAAAAAACATAATATAGTTCTTGACCCTAAAACTATTTTACTTGGGAAGTTATGATAAACACATATAATAATTAGGAAATTGTAAAAGTTAAAGCAAAGTTAGTAAAAAATAGTATGAGTATGATAACAAAAGTCCTGAAGTATTAAAATCCAAGTCTGTTTGTTCCAAAATTTATGGTTTTCTACCCTACTTTTATTCATTAGCTAAACTTCATGCAGGATGCAGTTTGCTCATGTAAAGCTTGAAGTAATGTAAATATCAAATTCAATAAAATCAGGTTTGACCTTGGCTACCAGTATTTATCAGTTATTGATAAACATATTGACAGCCACAGAAAATTTTGATTAACACACTTTCACGTTTTATAAGTAAAACTGAAATCACTTCTGTGGAATGTTTGGATACTCTGAATTAGAACAAACTGGTTTTGACTTGTATCTGATTTATTTCAAAGTAAATATCATAATAGATATTCTTTCATATTCATTGCTTCCATGGTAATAATTAATTTAAATTCAGGTTATTTTAAAACCGTTTTTTAAATTTAACATTTAAAGAATTAGTAAATGACACTTTCTTGGTGTTATTCCCTGTGAAAACACTTATATTTATTCATTTATATTTAGACAACTGCTCCATTGTACAATGTGACAAACATGAATGTGTCGACTGCAACTTGGAATGGTGAAAGTGACTTGTTGGCTGATCCGGAAGATGTTCACATTTTACTTTCTGAAATCAGAAACCATATTTACCATAAAACTATTTCTTACTACAATCACATAGACTTTTTGTTTGGATTAGATGTGTATCATCAAGTTTATCATGAAATCATTGATATTATCCAAGGCAATCAATAAAAACCATGGTGCTTGTTTTGAAGGACCTATATAATTTTTAATAAAGGCCAATTATTTTCCTTGCTATGTATGCCTTTCCAGTTATTTAAATAAAATCTGAAATTTTTCCCTATATTTTTTCATTGTCTTTAGGCCTTCCATTCATTAAATCAGTGACATTTATTATATCAGGGGAAATAACAGATAACTCAGCCAAAAGAAAAATCTCTTGCCTTTCTAAATAGAATGTAAATAAATAAAAAGAAAAATGATAGCTTTGAACATTTTTAACTGCAAGAAATAGTCTTTTGAGAAAGGTGTGTTTTTTTAAAGAAATATGAATGTATATGATATTATGAAAATAGACTTAGGGAGAATACCTGCTGATATGAAGCTAATTTTTCTCTATTCTGAATGAAGAGTAAAATCACTTTTTGTGTTAGCTATATGAGTTTGAAGGGAAAAAGAGAGTAAAGAGAGCCTTGATGCCCGTATAATGTTGTTGCCCATTGCCACATTTTAGGCTAAATTCTAGAGGTAGGAAGATGGACGATGCCACAGAGTGGGTGCTCCTCACTCCTTGGGCATATAGTGTGGGGAGACTGCACTTGTCTGTCCAGCTTAGCATGTGTTAAAAGTCATAGTTGACAAATATTTCTGCGTAAGTAGGTCTGAGGGTGGCTTCACAAACATGCATTGCTCCTTAGTTCCTGAGAGATCCAAGAGCCTCTTACACACCAGAAAAGTGCAGATGTGTTCAACGGGGTACAGCAGATGGGTAGATTTGGGATGAATGAACACTGTCAGTAAATGCAACATATATTAAAGGAGCCACAGGTGGTGGTAAAGACAACGGGTATCTCCAGCAGATGGAAAGCACACTGCAGATTTATGCTTTGGAGGTGGCCAAACCTCTCTTCCTTCCAATTCCTAAATAATGTATAACTGCACAGGCCTTTTGTAATCCCTGGGGAGAGCAATATAGAAAAGGGGAATTCTAGAACTGAGAGTGAATTTACCACATAAAGATTGAGATTAGCAACCTATTTTCAATTTACTGAATTGGAAAATTGAGTTTTCTACCTCTGGCAAAATGGAGGTTGAAAACCAAGTCAAGTTCAATTAGTTTTGAAGTTGTGAAATTTGTATTTAACACATGTGTATGGACTTTAAAAACTGTTATACAGAAATAAATGGCATGTGAATAGATACTGAGAAAAAATAAAATATGTGTATATATTATTATTAATATAATCAAGAGAAAGCAAATAATAACTTTAAAGGTAATTATTAAGGCTAAAGATTTTTTTTCTTTGTTTGATAGCCCTATTAAAATAGTAGAGCACTGAGAATAGATATATATCTAGGGATCTTTTCAAGACTGTTAATACAGTATATGTTACTTCAAATTTCTCAAATGATCCTTCAAAAAAGGCAAATGTAATAGGATAATTAATCAGAAGAATTCTTCTTTAGACAATAAGTTGAAAGTAGAAACACATATAACATACAAAATGTCTAAAACTAATGGAATATTAATATTTTTAATCTGTTTGAACTACTTGGCATCTCATGACACAGCCAAAGACAACTTGTTTTTCAGGCTTCTGTCATATATCAGATATTGACTCGGGGTGGCAGATTCTTTCTATAAATTCTTAGAATACCCACAAGTTTTCTCCCCAAAGTAGTTTTTCATAATTCTATCCCAATATCTTTGTCCCTTAACCAAAACCTCCATTCTTCAACTCTCTACTTGCCTCTATTGTGGTAGGGACTCATAACTTTACCTTACCCAAGCGGTGGTTATAGAAGAGGAAAAGCAAAGAAAAACCTCAACAGGATTAGGGATGGAACCTGTTGAATCTAAGAGTAAGGTCAACCTTATCTCTAGACTTACAGGATCAATTCAAGACCAGCTGAGCAGACCAGGATAATAGTCAGCATCCAGGTTGGTTTTTGTCTAGAAATTTTAAACCACATCTAGCTTTGTTCCTTCAAGACAAAGTCAACAGAGAAGATCCAGTTTCAATAGTCTATTTTACTATTGTCTTAAAGATTAGAAAAAAAATATCGTCTTCCCTTAATCTCAGTCCATGTGTAAATGGTCACTGAGCTTGCCAGGTGTGTTGGACTACTATGGTATGGACCCCTTATAGTTTCCTGGTATGCAAGTGGTCTTTCTTCTAGAGGCTATGGGTTTTAAAGTCAACTCACTTTCACCAACGATTATTATACTAATAAAATACTCATTCTCTTCTAGTAAACTATGGTTTTACAAAGACCTAGTGTTACTTTTAATTATAATTATTTGTGAAAATTCTTTTCTTTCTTTGTATTCATTTAACCTACTCCTTCACAGTACCAAGTGACTGACAGAAATACCTCAGCTACACTATATATAGGAAAAGGTCTTACTGAATGACCCTAAGAATGCCCGCAACTTAACCTGTCAAATTCCTAACCTTATTCACCTCCTGTCTCTACCTTCTACAATCAACTGGGTATGATCTGGGGCCATGAAACACTTTGAGACAAGTACTATAAAATCACTGGCATGATTAAAAAAAAAAAAAACAAAACCCTTACTACTAGATGCAAAGCTCTGAGTTTCATTGTCAGTGGAATTGTTTTTCCTTAATGCTATATATTTATCTTTCATATTTTTTCATAGTATTCCTTAAGTTTTGCTGTAGAGTCTGATGGAAGTAAAGGAGCTACTCACTTTAGACCTAAATACACAATCATTTACACAGACCCCAGGCTATGCATAT
>PVJD01012117.1:0-41693 GCA_004026545.1 Mormoops blainvillei
AGTCTCTCTTATAGTTTGTATTAGATGCAGGCATCTGTGCTTGGGCCTTCATGGTTCCGGAAGATGTATTTCTTCCAAACGCCCCATGCTAGCGGAAGGTGATATTTGCAATTATCTACAGCTCACAAACTTCACTGTTATTTTACCCTTTGTAATTAAATGCCGTATTTACATATTTCCATTATCATAATTATTTATGGTTTTAGATGTTTAGGCAAATTATCTTGTACTTTCAAGGATACCAGTTACCTGAGCTTTAAACAGATAAGAATTTGGGGGAAGCTCTCAGTGTGCCAATGCTCAGTTCTTTATTTTTAACCACAATATCTTTCTGCTTCCTCTTCTTTTCTCAAATGTATCTAGGGGAATGCTAATAGCCAGGAATGATAGCAACAAGGTATGGCTTTGGAAGAAATAGCTTCAGAATAAAAAGCATCGAATCCCTGTTAAGCTTCTGTCCCAATTTTCTTCAGGAAAGCATGGGATGAGGGCTGAGTTTCCTTACTTTTCATGTTTCAGTTTGTCAGGAAAGCGTCAGAAGTCTGGCGTCCGGGACCGCATGCAGTCCCTGTGGGCACTCCCAACACGTAGCTCACGGGGGTGGCTGCCTCTGTGTGTCAGGCCTTGACCTGTGAAGGGTGCACTGTTGGGTCACATTAGTCTGGGGGCGGGGATGTACTATTATTGGTTCGTATTGAACTCGCAGTCCACTGTAACTGCCAAGTCTTTTTTCTTTCTTGCATTTTGCCTGGTCTTCTACTTATTGATTTAAGTGCAGGACTTGACATTTATTATGACAGTAAATTTCCTTTTTTTCAATTCCACTGATGATCCCGGCCTGTTGAGATAATGTTGGGTCCTGATTCTCTTTTCTGGCGCGTTCACTGTTCATCCTCTGTGGTTGCGATGAACTTACCAGTGAGGGGGTGGGGACAGGGCTTGTTAGAACAGGTTCCGGGCCCTTCTGAAGTCGCAAAAGGACCTCGTTCCCCCTCACACGTTGCTTAACCTCCTTTGACTTCTGGGTGCCCAGTGTTATTCCTCAGTGACAAATACGGAAAATGAAACCCTCTTCAGGTAGCAAAGTGACTGTCAACCCTAATGCCCTTAGTTGCTTTGCTGTTTAGTGTTCTCACGGTTGAAACGCAGTCCCTGCTGGGGGCAGTGACTTTTTTTATATCTGATCACCTTCCACCTCAGTTAACTTGCTTCCTCATTCCTACAAGGGGAGGTTTAGCCCTCTGGGATGAATCCAGAAAATTCTGAAGCACACCACTGGAAACCATCACCAGAAGATGGATGATTTTTAACAAAAACCTTTTCATTTTGTGGCACTTCCAGTCGGATAAGTTGAATTGAGGAAACTGGGGCAACAGACTGTTATGCAATTTTTTCTGAGATAGCTAAAAATATACTCTCAACAGAGAATTCAGGAATTATAGAGACCTGATACTAAGCAGCTCTCTTTTAATTAGGGATATTTAGCTCACTAATACAGTGTCACGACAGTTCGAAGGCAGGGAAATTCTGTTCGATCAGCTTAAAAGGATTGTCTCTCTTTTAAACACCTGGCTCAGCATGTTAAAATTAAAAAAAAAAAATTGAAGTACTTATAGGGGCAGCATTACCATGATAGCAGCCTTCATCCTTTAGTTCCTGATGGGTGGGCTCTTAGCTCTTACCCCCCTGTGAATCAGGGAGTTACTGGGTGTTATTTCTTAGCTGGGGAGTAGTTGCCATAAAAGTACTGTCTGTGTGAATGTGTTGGTTAATGAACTACTTAATGGCATGGGAGCTATGCACAGCTGTACTTTAGAAAATTTGACAAATTCCCATTTATAAAATGTGGTAAATCCGATGATTTCACAAAGAATATGATTTTCTAGAATAAGGTGCTAACTTTCATAGTTATACAGAACAATGATAAAAGAGCTCATTCCCCCCAACACACACTAAGCGCATCGAATGTTTCCGGCCCTGTGGGAGATACTGGGGCACCCGAGGTGAATATGAGGTAGTCTTGGACAGCACGAACACGCAGACCGGGAGGGGGGTCAGAGACTTGAGTAGCACAATGAGGCCGACAGAATGGTAGAGCTGCTGTAACCACAGTGACAACCGCAACTATGTATCGAATACGAGGTGACAGAGGAGAGAGGCCTGACCTCATAGGTGACCGTCCTGAGTAGCATCAAAGGAAGGCCTTCTGTGGAAGAGCTGGGTGGAAGGGGGTGTGTATGTATTTTTCGTGTGTGCATGAATTTTTTTTGGCGGCGGTGGGGGGGGGGCCCAGAAAAAGGGTGAGAAATCCCTGGAAGGGAGAAACACAGTGAGGAGGCCGGAGTCTCTGGCGTTTGTGTGAGTGAGAGATGGGGCAGGGATGACGGAAAGGGTTTAGAATGGAATCAAGGCATTTTGAGAAAGGAAGGAGCAAAAATTACTAGTTATACAAGTCCACGTGGCTTTGGGACTTACAATTGGGCGCCACCACAGATTTGTGCTCAAACGGATAAAAATGATAAAAACGAGCCCTTTCTCGCATTTGACCTATGCAGTTATTTCTTCTGCATCCTTCTTCTGTGTTCATGGTGTAGATGGGCCACTCTGCAGCACAGAAAATCCATTATATCTTGAAGTGCTTTTTTAAAGGGATCCAGTAACATACACAGAATTATGAACGAATAATAAAGGCGGGCCCATGTACATTAAAAAATTTTAAGGGTAACACTTTTGATAAATCTTGATTTTGTTAGCTTTTATGGGATATTATTATTCTAATTTTATTTGGGAGGAAACTGAGGTACAGAGAAGTTACAGTTTAGCTGGGATAATAATTATTTTCCAGGATGTTTTGGAGGTTAACAGTGGCTAGTATGTGTTAATTTATATCCTGACTTATGCAACAGGTATGCCCTAAGAATATGTCTATAAAATAAACTTTTGGATTCAAACTATTTTGAATGTGATCAGTGAAAAGATTTTTGGGAAGATGTATCCTTACCTTCCAGATTATTTTCGGGGTGAGTGTGAATTTTGTATGCGATGCAGGTGCTTCATTCCACAATCAACTTTTAAGACTAAGTTGTGTTATAGTGAAAAATCACTATTAGGACCACAACGTGCAATTTTACACACATACATGTGGTGGTGTGTACACAGCTATCATGTCCTCTAACTTCACTGGTCAGTGTTTATCACTTAATTCATTCTTTAATTTCTTGTAATTATTTCTTTGAGGATGTTAAGAAAGAAGAATCCAGTCACTGTTTTCAGAATTTGGTTTGTTTTCTGTGCAAGCCTTTCCCCCCAAACAGGCTGTAACAATCAAATGAAGTGCACGTTGGATTCCGCCCACTACCTGA
The DNA here is from genome assembly GCA_004026545.1 of Mormoops blainvillei. Taxonomy (NCBI): domain Eukaryota; kingdom Metazoa; phylum Chordata; class Mammalia; order Chiroptera; family Mormoopidae; genus Mormoops; species Mormoops blainvillei. The sequence continues at coordinate 3,363 of PVJD01012117.1, forward strand.
ATGTCGATCATTTAAGAAATCATAGTAATCGTAACACTAGGCTACATTTTTAATATTCCCAGTACAGAAGGGGCACTGCTACGTGTTGTCTGTGCCAAGTCTCATTTAACACCCACCCACCAAGAGGGGTGCATCTGTCGCGGACGCTGCTCCGCCCCTGCTTCATGCTTTCAGTCATTCGCCGCACGGATATTTTTCTGATTGGATTTTTGTTGCTGTTCGCTCAGCTGGTTTGTTCCTGATTTCCTCTTGCCTTTCCACTTTGGTGGCTTTGTTACCATTCATTTGTAGTTTTGCATGTTCCCTGTCCGCTTCTTGGCTTTTTCCCAATCCCGCCCACCTTGCTACATCTAGCTCAGACTCAGCTCTTTCCCCAAATCCTTTCCAGACCACCCCAGCCTAAAAGACCTCCGTCTTTGCTAAACCCCAGAGCCCCAAGGCACAGCGTTCATTTGCCAGCCATTCACAGTGCTGCTTCGGTCATGACACCTTACTGAAGCCTCTCGTTCTTCAAGCCTGTGAATTATAGTTAACACTTTGTGTCCCCTAGAGCAGTAGTTCCGTAATAAGCAGTAGGCTTTCCATGGCCCGAAATCTCCCTGTTGAAAGGACGTAGCGTGTCGCAGAATGGGAAGTGGTCTCAGGTCTCTAACCCAAGGAGCACAATGTGTAACTGAAGGCTGGCTCACCAAGGAAATCAAAAACCTTATCACCATGACCAGAACAGGTTTTGGGAGACTGAAAATAAAACTTTTTTTGTGGTATTAAACATCTAACTAAAATGAAGTCCAGAGGGCAATAACATACCCTCCAGCGACTTATCCTGAGCTGTTATCTGTAGGAGATTAAACCAGGAGAGGAGATGGGTAATGGAAAGACCTTGAAGAGATTGCTGAGACCGAGATTTTCCTCTGTAGTGTTGATTCATCATCCTGAATGAGGAAAAAATAGGATGCTGTAAAGGATGCTGTAAAAATAGGATGAAGGGGACATTCAGCGCCTCATGAGTCTTTGAGAAATGGCCAATATTAGTTCAGCTTTCATTTGGAATTACTCATCCATCCACCCATTCATTCTTTCAGTTACTCCTGAAGCCTTAAGGAGTGTTAAATCAACAATGGGGAAGAGGCCGTCCCTGAACCTAAGCGTGGGAGACAAGGCATATAAGCAGCTACCATACTCTGGAAGGTGTAATACCTGTTGTATGAATAGTCTTCAATATGTTACTTTGTATAGAGGATCTCTCAAGTTCTCCCTACCTGTGAAATCACACGGGTAGTATATTCCAGAGTCCTAAGAAATCCAGGGAAAAAAGCATTCCTCACAGTGGAGTGATCAAAGGCGTGTTTAGTGGAAATGATAGTCGAACAGGGCCTTGTAGGAAGCACCTTGATAGGCACCGATTGTAATCTGACGATACAGGCCGTTTACGGAGTGTTTGCTCGGCAGGGGCGGTATACCAGGGGCTTCGAGCACGTGTTTTGGTGAGGAGGAGGGCAGAGCAGAGTTATTATGAATACCCTGAAATTACACTGAAAATTCTGTGTATATATAAATTTGTACATTTTTATGGAGAAGGGTTCCAGGGCCCTGTGTCCCATGAGCCATGGCAGAGAGAGTAGCACAAGTGACTCCTGGACTTGAACTTGGAGAAATACATTGACAAGGGGTGGAGGGTGGCGGGTGGAAAGAAGGAACTGCTGAGAACAAAGTCATGAAAAGTTGAGAGCTGGAAGCTGCGAGAAACGGGGAGCTTGAAGTGATGTGGGATGGGCACAGACTGTCCTCTCAACAGCGACATTCCAGAGCCAACCAGAATGTCTGGATGTAGTAAATGCGGGAAGTCTCGGGCTAGCTGTGTGGCCTCAGGCAACTCATGAAACCTCTCTGAAACCAAGACCTCTGCTTTCTCAGTTTGTTGTTCCATGCTTACTTAAAATTTCTTTGACTACTTTTAAAATTAAGGGCATACTATGAGTTAAAGCCATCCACTCATTTACTCTTCGCTGTAATACAAATTTGTTGAGCTGGTATGACCAGTCACTGGGAGAACTTTGGTGACAGCAGCGGACAGGCAAGCTCTAGTCCTCACAGCAGACTGTGAAAGACACACCCCTTTGCAGAGGAGGGGGCTGAGGCCTGGGGTTGTTCAATGACTTTCCAAGCCACAGGGTGACAGAATGGACGCACCTTCCAACTCGGGTCTGATGTCACAGGCTGTCACCCCTGTTTTTGACTACAGGCGTGAACGTTAACAAGGGGGGCCTACTTCCCATCAGGGGGATTATAGGAGTGTCCTGGTTGAAGGAGGCAGGATACAGGTATTTCGGGTGGGCCCTTCCAACATCATAAACTAAGAGGGGCTATCACGTCACGGGGCATATTTCCCGATCATCTTTTAGTGAGATGACGTTTGGAGGAGCAAGCACTTACTGCACTGTCACAGAGGCCGCGTTTTCATCGTGCTCCCCGTGGTAGACTCGTGTCTGAGGGCCCTCAGCCAGGGGTGTGCAGCCTGCGGCCCACGGCCGCGCGGGGCTCAGCACGGCTCTGAATGCGGCCCAACGCAAAATTATAAATTTACTTAAAACATTATGAGGTTGTTTTTTTTTTTGTGATTACATGTTGTTTTGTATTTCATGGGTGGCCCAGGACAACCCTTCTTCCAGTGTGGCCCAGAGTCGCCAAACTGTTGGACACCCCTGCAAACAGAATATACTTGTTTTTCAAGCAAACTGATTTATATCTCATGTATTTTTCACTGATTGTCCTTTTTCCAACTCCTATAATTTTATCTATTTTGAAAAAGTGCTTGATTACCTCCATGGTTTGAGCCCCCTTTAAAGAAGGTAAGTGTCTTTGTGAGAGAGTTTTCTATTAAGTTCCTATTGAGATAATTGGTGACTATTGTAGCTAAGCATTCATTTACGTGCAAATTGAATTGAAAAACCATATTACTGAGTTTCAGATCAGAACTTTATTTTTACTGTTTTTATAGGTGCACTTCTCTTAGTATCATTTAAACTGACCACCTAACACAGTGGGTTTTGCTAAGCCTTGGATGTTCTTTCAAGAATCCCTTGGGTTTGAAAAACGAAAAATCACTTCAGGGAGACCTTAGAATACTTTAAATGTATACTAATTGACCTGTTCTACTAATTGAGTTTTATTCATACGAGAAACAATTTTTAGTTTTCCTTTTTCTTTCTTTCCCCTCTTTTTAAAAAAGTTCTGAAGAAATGGTTGAATCGACTATTGTCTGAGCCATAGAGTAATTTTTGCCACTTATAAGCAAAGGCATCTTATCAGAGGAAGTTACTTTGCATTTTTGTTTTATGCAGTTAGTTGTGAATAGCATGCTCAAGAATTTTCATATATTCAGGATAAAAATCTTTATTTGTTCAGGCTTCTGTTGCAAACATATGCATCTTCTGATTACCAGACTATACCATACTGACTAGTTAGATGGTGCTTGGGCCATTGAAACTAAATGCAATGTTTTTGTGTGGCCTCCAACAACACCAAAGTGATTGCTCTATTGAAACAGAGTTTAGAGAAGATGTACCTTCCAGTTATAAAAATCTGTGTTTTATTAAAGTTTAATGCATTTTTCAGAGCAGGCTTTCATGGGAAATGTGCTACACAAACGAATGTGTGTACATGTGCACAGCTGGGCCAGAGGAGGGAACCTTTCCCAAGCAGTATTGCAAAGATAAAGATTCAGAAAAGGAATTATTTTGTAGAAAGTGACAAACCAATTCTAACATTCACAGGAAGTGCTAAGGACCCCAAATAGCCAAAACAACTTAAAAAAAATAACACCAAAGTTGGTGAAGGAACACTGCCTGATTTTAATACTTATTGTAAAGTTGCAATAATTAAGACAGGGGGGCATTGGCATAAAGTTAGACAAATAGGCCAAGGGGACAGAATAGAGTTCAAAAATGGACCCACAGATACACCACTGATTTTTAATAATGGTGGAAAGGTGGTTTAGTGGAGAAAGGGCTATATTTTCAACAAATGTTATTGGAAAATGGAATATTTATATGTAAAAAGTGAACTTCTATTCATATCTTTTATCATCCGTAGAAGTTAGATTGGCTCTGTTTCCAGCTGATACTGATCATCAGTCTTCTATGAAGACATTTGCGGCATTTACCAAATACACTAAGATCTTGCTAAAATGTGTCGATGGAACAGTGCTGTTGACAACTTGTACATAAAAGCGCAGCTGATGGAAACATTCCTTTCTTTTGAGCAACCATGATATTATCATGTATCTAACCAGGATGCTGTAGGTCTGATGCTTTCTCTGAGACTATCTTTGGTTACATATTTATATACGTATGGTTCTGATATGACTACTCGGATCTCATTTATAAACTTCATTCCTTGTGTATAAGATTCTATTGGGAAATAGCATTTTCATTTTGCAAATCTTAGCCTTTCTGTTGTATCTTTTTACATTGAAATCCGATTGCTTGAATTCCCATGACAAAGTCTAGTTGTTTCACTTTCAGTTACTCTACAGATTTTTACTTGGCAAATCACCTTATGTTTTGTTTTATTAAAACAAGAAATGACATTGAATCAGTAGCTGTTTCTGAATCGGTACATTCAGTTACTCTTAAATAATATTGTGATAACTCAGTTATTCAAAACCTCTTTTTTGCCCTGGTTGGTGTGGCTCAGTGGATTGAGTGCTGACCTGTGAATCAAAATGTTGCTGATTCAATTCTAAGTCAGGGCACATGCCTGGGTTGCGGGCCAGGTCTCCAGTTGGGGGTTTGCGAGAGGCAACCAATCAGTCAATGTATCTCTCACACACTAATGTTTCTCCCCCCTCTCTCTCCCTCCCTTCCCCTCTCTCTAAAAATAAATAAATAAAATCGTTTTAAAAACCCTCTTTTTTCCTTTCAGTTTCTAAACTTACTGATTATCAGGAGGAAGCACAAAGAGGCGTGGGGAGCCAAAATTAATATCACAAAGTCTGTGATCTAAAGCTCATGCGTAGCAGAGCCGTGGCCTTACTCTGGGCTCCCCCAGTTTTACTTTAGACTCAGACCAAACACACTGGGTTGGACTTTTCAGTCTAGAATAAATTATGAAGCAGCTACACATGAGAGGGGGAGTACGGCTTACAAACAGATGCAGTGCCACTGGCAAGAAGTGACCTCTGTCACCCTGGTAGCAAGGGAGGAGATAAGGAAAAAAAGCATAAAAAAAACCAAACAAACAATTTTTAAGAAAACAAAGTAGTCTATAGTAAAAACCATTGAAGTAACAAAAAATACTGAAGCGATGTACAGAACATCACTTAAGAATATAGGAAATGAATCCATACTCAATTTCTATAAATTCCAACAGCCATTTGTCAGTGCTTACTTTGCCCTTTCAACAGTTTTTAACATCACTGATCACTCTCTCCCTCTGGAAACACACGTTGTTCCTTTGGCTTCCATGGCACCAGATGCTCCTCGTTTTCTCTCTCTCTCCTTGGCCTGTCTTGTGTCTTTTGTTGGTATATCATCGATTGCCTGGCCTTTGAGGTTCAGCCCTACCCAGGCCTCTTTTCTGTATCATTTCCTTCCTCCCATAGACATTCTCTTCTACACGGTGGCCTCAGTTACACCTTAGGTAGCTGAGACTCTCGACCCTTCCATCCCCTGGGCTAACCTCTAGGCTCCTATTTCCAACTGATGGCTTGAAACTCTCCTTGGATTTTCAAAGCTATTTCAAAGTCGGTACGTCCAATGCCATATTGATGACCATTTGCTTCTCATACCTACAAGCCTCAAGGGTCCCTCGGTGTTTATGTTTTGATCCCTGCAGTTATTTACACGTTCGCTTATTTGTTCTGTAACTCGGCAGATGTGTGTTGAGTGCCTCACAGATGCAGATCGTTGCTTCAGGCCCCGGAGCACAGCGGGCCGTGGCCCTGCTTGTCCCAGAGCTTGCAGTCCAGCGGGTGAAGGTGGGCAATAAAAAAAAAAAAACAGGACGAGAAAACCTGAAGATAGTGATCATGTGCGTTGAAGAAAATCAGTTGGGTGCTGTGAAGGAGTGTGACTGAGCCACGTCCTTCCTTCGCCTGGGAAGGCCAAGTTTCTAAAGAGATGACATTTTGAATGACAAGGATGTGGCAGGAAGGAACTACACAGGCAGAGGCCTGGGGCGAGGACCCCAGAGCAGGGGCAGCTGGCAGAGAGGCCCCGAGCTGGGAGCGGCCTTGGTGAGCTTGAGGAGCAGAAAGGAGGTCTTTGCAGCCGCACAGAGGACAGGGGCAGTGTCAGAGACAGCGGTAGGGGTCCGATGGTCCAGGCCGTCGTAGGCCTCGGGGCGGAATTTGGAATTTTCTTACTGCCCTGGAAAACCAATGAAAGGTTTTAAAAAGGGAGAAAGATGATCGGATCTGTGTTTTAGAAAGACCGGTCCAGCCTGTGGGTGGAGACTGGCTTCATGGAACACGAGCAGAATCAGAAACCCCGGTTAGGATGCTTTTATGGCAGTGCAGGTAAGAGGCCGTGCAGGCTCAGGAGAAGCCGTGAGGACGTGCGTGGGAGAGCAGAGGAGAAGAGGGAGGCGACCCTGATCCTGACTCAGGAGCTGTGGGCCCTGCTTGGCCTGAGCGCCCGATTCAACGGTGGTGTCAACCCCTGAGCTGTGGAAGACTGGGAGGCGGTGTCGGCACAGGGGCGGGGAGGGGGGAGGAAGGGGATGCAGGGGGCAGAGATTTAAAAATCTGGCTTTGGATGTGCTTATTTTGATATATTTATTAGACATAGTAGAAACTTTCTTAAAAGGATTTCATTTATTTATTTTTTGCGAGGGGAAGGGAGGGAGGGAGGGAGGGAGAGGGAAAGAAACATCAATGTGACAGAGAAACATCAGTCGGCTGCCTCTTGCTCGCCCCTTACCGGGGGCCTGGCCTGCGACCCAGGCATGTGCCCTGGCTGGGAATCAGACCGGCCAGCTTTTGGTTCGCAGAAGGACACCCAGCCCACTGAGCCACACCAGTCAGAGCTAGACACAGTAGGCATGTGTTAGACACATGGAAATGTCAATTAAGTGTAAGAATTAGATATAATTGTGTGAGTCTAGAGGTCAGGGGAGAGGTAAGTGCTTCAGACATGAATCTGGGGATATGTGTGTGTAAATATATACATGTTTTAAAGGCCAATAGATCAGATGAGACCAAGAGAAAGGCTCGCGAAGACAGAGAGGAAGAGCAGGTCTGAAGGGAAGGCTGGCGGCCCCCACTGTTTACAAGTGCGGCCGAGAGCAGGAGGAAGAGTGAGAGAAGGGCCCGGAGCAGGAGCGCCGGTGGGAAGGAGGACAGCCAGGGCGGCTGGGATAGTGGGCCGTGTTGCAGCGGGGGATGTTTCCAGGAAGAGGAGGAAAATCGTGTCAGGTGCCGCCGAGACTTAGAGTAATTATCCACCTCGCAGTTTTTGGCCAAATGCTTGACCACCTTCTCGTTTGGTTTCGGTATTTGGAATATAGTTTATCTCTTGATTGTGCTTTACGTGGACCCTATGTGAGTGTGAAATAAAGTTGGTTTTTGTTACACTCTTCGAGTGTCTTTGAGGAAAGAAAGGACTACATCGAGCTCTGTAGGTGTTACAGCTGCTGACTGTCTGACGGTCGTTTTGGACACTTGTTGTAGAATGTTCCATACAAATCCCTGTCACTGGGGGGACATCCATGAAATGGCCGGCTGTGGTCTCATGGGCCAGCACCACCCCAGTCATCTGGGACCACTTAGTCCGCACACCTTAGTCCGCTCAGCCTCACCCAGCTTTAGAGCCAGCCCAGCTCTTCGCAGGAAAACCGTAGGGGCCGTGGTTGAGCAGCGACTGTTGAGACAGCCTCGCTGTGAGTCTCCCTTCACCCCGAGGTGTCCGTAAGTGGCTTTGGCTTTGCAGGCTATGAAAGTGGCTCTACCTTCCATCCGGAGACAGAGCCCACATTTTGGTTTTCTGCCTGGTACCATCTCACTCCCTCAGGTCTGGAGCTCGGTTCCGACCTCCCACTGTGCCCGGGGGTCCGGCACCCTGATCCTGACTCAGCCCGCGTCTCGTATCTTCCGGGCACCTACCTTTTGTCTACTATGAAGTTCTGGCTCTCCGTCCGCCCGCGCCACCCCACCCCATTGTTCTTAACCTCCCACCCAGACCTCTGCCTTTCACCCACTGCCGGACTTCCTCGGGTCGTTTGCCCCCTTAGATTTCCTTTTGTTGTTGTTGTTGATGTTGTTGTTGTTGTTGCCCGGAGTGACGCAGCTGAGCTCTGCGCCAGACCCGGGCCTCTAGAATCCATACCTTCCTCGCCTCGTTTCTCACTCAGCCTCAGCCCAGGACCTTGCCGCCAGCTGAGTCGGACTTGAAGGCTCAGTGGATGCATTCTTTTCAAGCTGGCTTTGCTCAGTGGTATCGAGTGGACTGCTTTAAAGAACGGAGAAATCCACGGATGTTCTTCACCCTAAATGTGATCGGCACCAGGGAGGCCCAGGGGGGTCACGTGCCGCCTCTGCCTCCGAGGAAGGCCGGTTTTCAGTGCAGCCCTAACTATTGCCCGTCGCCGCCGGTGAGTCAGCACCGCTGCGTTGAAAACTGTCCCCTGTTCCGTTGGCCCCTGGGCTCTGTTTTCATGGGAGCCCAGTGCTCGCAAAACAGGAAAACGTTTCAGAAATAAGATTCCAGCTGATGTATCGAGGACCCCAGTTCTTAGAATAAAAACTGACAAGAGGTTACATTCCTGTGCTCCGTGTTTATTCCTTTCTACTTAACCTTGATTAATCGAAACATATGCGTGTTGCTTCCCATGGAAGGGCATATTGGAAATATTTAAATTCTTCTGGTCCTGCTGTGCTTTTCACAGATGATTGGAACGCTTCCCAGGCATAAACCGTGTCATCCTTCCTCCGAACAATTTGTCACTTGTTTAACCCAGTATAATTTGTTTTTCATGACCAGTGGAAATGGCAGTGCTAAAGTGTTTTACTGGGAAATAAAAATAAAACAGAGTGATAGCTCTGAATTTCTAATACCCTCTCTCCCCTCAAAAAAGAATCATTCTTTGATGTATAAAAATATATCAATCTTGGCTTCAAAGGTAGGTTTAAAAAAAATTTTTTTTTTAATTTTTAGAGAGAGGGGAGGGGAGGGAGAAAGAGGGGAAGATAAACATTGATTGGTTGCCTCTCGTATGCACCCTGAGCGGGAATCGAACCTGCAACCTTTCATTTGGTGGGAAGAGGCCCAACCAACTGAGCCACACCTGGGTCAGGGCAAACGTAGGTTATTTTTAACACTGAAGAACCAGGAGAACTGGGAGTCTCATCTTGTGAAACTGAAAGCATACGTGAAGTTTAGCAAGACAGGTTGGAGTGACACACAATATAATTTCATGGGTTTCAGTGCTTGTGTGTGAGTAGCCTTTATCTTGTCTGTGAACTTGGGCCTCAGAAACTGAACCACTGTTCAGACTGATGCCGGGTGGAAGCCTGGAGCTGTTTGAGAAAGAGGTCATTTCACATGCCCGTCGACCAAGCATTTGGGATGAAAGGGACACAGGACAAGCCCGGAAAGCCGTACTGTTGGCAACTCATTTCTCTGAGGAAGAACGTATCTCAGAACAACAGATGGGGTTTGTTAGACCTTCAGACATATTAGTTCACTGTAGTATAAAAGTCTCAGAAGACTCACCCTTATTACGTCTTGGAAAGTCTAGCTATTGACCAGCTAGTTCATCCTGCTCTGAAGGATAAATTGTTTCCCAGCAGGCTCTCTGGGACACAGAGAAAAAGGGTTTTGTGGCTCCTGCCTCTTTGGTTCTGGGGCCCAGCGCCACTGTGGTGGTGGCAGGGGTGTCTCCTCCCAACAAGCCATTCCCCAACACCAGCTAGGTGTCCTACAGTTCAACTCAACCCAGACACTGTCTGCCCAGAGGTCGCGTAAGAGTCCACAGGTCGATGGCTCAGTCCTATAAGACTGTCCCTGTCCCCCGCCACCTCAATTTCAGCCACCAGTCCCAAGCCCAGGCTTCAACAGACTCACTACAAACCGGAGGTTCCAGTGGCCCCCCTCCCACTCAAAATGCCCATTGGAAGTCCAGCGGGTTACCTGTACTTCTTACCCACTGGCTGTAAGTCAGATGTGCCCATGACCTTCTTCTCGGGCTTAGTTAATTTGCTAGAGCATCTCACAAAGCTCGGGGAAGCATTCCCCTTACTAGAGAGCGATTTGTTGTAGAAGGACCTGACCGGCCAGATGGGAGAGGTGCACAGGGCCAGGCCTGTGGGAAAGGGCCAGCGACAGCCCCACCCCTCTACTTTTTTCCTCTCCTTTACAGCAAAATTTCTTGAAAGAATTGTTTATAATCTATCTCCACTCCCTCTCCTGCCATTCTCTCTGTCTGTTCCAAACACCCGCCCCACTGCGACAGCTCTCGTCAGCCACTCAGAGGCCCTGCAGTTGCCCAGCCCTGTGGCCCATTCCTAGTTCCGCTCCCTCCCGCCCCGTTGGCTGTGCTCGATCGAGTGGAGGGCCTCCTTCCTCCGTGGCACGCCCTCCTGGCTCTGGGCCGCCTCTCTCTTGGCTTTCCTTCTATCTCGTTGGCCACTTCTGCTCGCTCGTGGCCTCACCTGCCTCTGACTGTTGGACAGCCCAGGGCCCAGCGCTCTGATCTCTTCCCTGCCCACCCCTAACTCAGTGCCCTCATCGGCTTGCGGACTTTACTGAATTCCAAATGTGTCTCTGGCCTAGACCTCTCTCCAGATGAAAGACTCGCAGACCCAGCCCTGAAGGCATGTTTGTGCTAATTGTAAAAAGCTGCCCTTGTCCTCAAGCACTCGACCGCCCTCTTCTGGAAGTTTTTCAGGATAAACACACACCTCTCGTGGCTGAATGTGACTGTGTCCTGTGCGGCTCTGTGGCCCTAACCACTCTCAGCAGCCACCTCTCCACTGGCTGGGAGTGTGATGGCCTTGCAGGCCCCCTCCAGCCTCTTCCTTTTAGTCTTTTCTGCTTCAAAGTTCTTCCTCTGGCCGAGGTCCCACTCCTTTCAGTTTTCCTTGACTCTTTCTCTTTTTCCCATACTCCACCTTCAATCCATTGGCAAATGCTGCTAGTTTCTCCATCAAAAGGCATTCAAAACTAACCACGACTCGCCCCTCTCACCGCAGCTACCCGGTCCAAGCCCCATCACATCCCACCTCCATTGTACTCAAATCCAACTTCCGCTTTTGCTCCTCAGCGTCCATTCCCAGCACAGCGGCCACACTTACCTGGTTGGAACCCAGGGCACCTTGTGTTCTCTCTCTACCCCAAACCCTTCAAGTGTTCTGCTGCTCTCTCACCCAAAGTAAAAATCACAGTCCTGAAAATGGCCCACGGGCCCTGCACAGCCCAGGTCTGCCCCGCAGCTTGGGCCTCATCTCAGACCCCACCCCCTGCTTGCCACATGCTCCGGGCCCCTGGCCCCGCGGCCTCCCTGCTGTCCCTCCGGTGTGCCCAGCACACGTCTGTGCCAGGAATGGAACCGGGGTGCTCGCCTCCTCCTTTCCTGAGTCTCGGCTCGAATGCTACTTTCTCATATCAGAGAAGCCTTCCTCACCCAAAGCATGTGATGAAGTAACCCCTCTCCCCCAGTGTCGGTGCACACACACCTTGTTTATTATTTCTTGTCATTAGAATTGAAGCTTCACGAGGCTAGGCACTTATTATTATTATTTTTTCCCCTCTGCTACATCCCCGATTTCTAAAATAGTGCCCTCCTGGTAAGTAGGAGCTCAGTCAATACACATTAGTTACAACACACAGGCATCTCTAAATCTGTCTGTGGAAGCCTATCCTTAGAAGGACACAAAGGTTCGAGATGGTTTTGCTCAGCTGCAATCTCTCAATTGCAGGATACGAGCATTTTCAGGAGTCCGGGAAGGAGTTTAAATTTAACTTGAAAATTGCGTTGACCCTCTGGAAGGGCGCGAGGGTCCTACATAGAAAGCAAGTAGGCGCCATCTAGTGGCAACGAGAGAGGACCACATTTGCGTTTCCTGCGTTATCGATGAAAACATGGTCCCTGATTGAGAAGTTTATTAACTCTATGAAAGCAATACTTATGATAGTCATAAACCCCAAGTGTGAATTTCTCACAGAGTTTGTTGATCTAAAAATACAGTTCCATGTCTTCTAAATTGTTTATGACTCATTTTTACTTAATACTTTTTGCTTTCTGGGATTTGACATCCTTTGTTCCTCTTTATTTCTCCTATTATTTTTAATCCTCTGCTTATCTTTAAACTGTTACATTCACACGGTCCTGACCTGGCTGTTGAGTGGGTAAATACAGGCTCTGTCTTCTGAGGATTTATAATCTAGTGAAAGCAGCACCTGAGAGAGGAGACGTGTGGGAGCTTGCCTGGTGCTACCGCAGCCCCGTGAGTCCAGGCTTCTGAAGCCCATTGAGGCTTTGGTGTCAAGCATGTCCCCACCACCAGGCAATGAGCTCTCAGAGTCCAGTGTGCTGTTTTCCAGGAAGTGCACGTATGATTATATGGACAAACAGAAAAAAACATTCATGCCCATGTACATTGACAGGAGAGACCAAAATTAAAGTCTCTGTCTGTCAAACTTTCCAACAGGTGGGTCATTACGGTGCTTGATAAATTAGAGCGGAAACTCATTGGTCCACTCCTGGAGCCCCTGACCCTTCCAGTCCCACACAGCTGGGGCGGGGCTGGGCAGGGCATGCTATCGCCAGGAGGCCGGAGCAGTGGTCGGATGAGCAGGGGAGGGGCACTGTGGTGCGAGAGGCCGAGGAAGATGACCCTATGTGCCCACAGTCAGGTTAGTCCCACCTTTCCATGTGGAAGAAGACTTGCGGTAGCTCAGGGGCAAAACTTGGACCAATAGATAATGATAAGAAAGCAGATTTCATACCAGCATTATTGTGAAAACATTTCCCAATCAGGTTTTTTTCCAAGGAGATTGTAGTCTGAGTTCCTTATCAGTGGGTGGGTTCAAGCAGAGGCTGGGTGATAGCCTACCAGGGATTGGGTGGCGCTATTAAGGTTCCCCGAGTCCTTGCCTGCTGTCTGCACACGCCGAAACCCCTCCTACTCTTCAGCGCTCAACTGATACCTTGTTATGTCTTTTTTTTTTTTTTTTGAGCACTGCAGCTTGAAACCATCTTTTCTGTCTCTACCTTTCCTTTCCTTTAAAATCAACATCAGCACGTATTCCATGCTGCCCATGTTAACATTTTTCCTCTGCGAGATAATCTTTAGTTCCCAAGCTGATACTCAGCTACTTGAAGACAGGGGATCGCATCTTGCAGTTGCCTGCCTGTTGGCTTCGTCACGGTGGGCACAGGTTACGTATTTACGGTGGGGAAGGGGGGAAGACTGCCAGGGGTGGTCTCAGCTGGCGCTGGGGCCCACGCAGCCCCAGTGGAGCAATGCTTCAGCTGGTTATTAGAGAAACTATAATATTTGTTCAGACTTGTTCCCTTGTAAAAATTATAAGAAATGTTTCAGGTCCAATAGCATCAGCTTCTTTGTTTGAGTTGTGTTGTTTATCACTCACCTGATGTCAAGGAAAGCAGGTATAGAAATTTGATAGTACAGCAGTTGGTAGGATGCCACAGAAATTTAAAAAATAAATTCTCTGCTTATTGTTTAATTATTTTAGCGTATTTCCTTCTGCCTACAGATAATGATTATTTTTAGATTGCAGGTAAATGTTTCCTTTGAGGTTATACTCTTTGTTTCCTTGAGAAAATATCTTTTAAATCACAGAAGTTGGTGTGGTATTTTGAATGGTATGTTGTAAAGCTAAATCATTCCACATATTCTTTCTTTTTAAAGAATTAAACGACCTTTTTTTCTAAATCTTCCTGCCTTCTGAAGCTGTATTCGTGTAAGTTAGCGTTCCGTCATAACAGAGGGGGCGCCGTTGGAAAAGGACACGCTCATTGGGCGTGTAGCCTGGCTCCGTGCTTTGAGTGCCCCCTCCATCCAATTTCTTCGACAGTCGGGTGCTGCTGTTTCTTTTGATACTCTGAGGATCCAGATTCTCTCTAAAGTGTTTAATCGACTAGAGGTTTAAGGCCTGCTTACAATACTTCATTGCTTGCCTGAACGTTAGCAAATTTAGCATCCTCAGCCTTTGTAATGTGTTTACTATTTCTGAAGTATTACTAGTGTTTAGTTTTAACTACTGTGCTCTCTTATTTTGATGGTTTAAGGCAGGGATCCCCAGCCCCCGGGCTGCAGACCCGCACTCCTCCACGGCCTGTTGGGAACCAGGCCGCACGGCAGGAGGTCGCATTACTGCCTGAGCTCCGCCTCCTGTGTCCTCCCCACCCTGCACCCAACGCCCTCCCTGACCCCCATCCATGGCAAAATGAAAAATTGTCGTCCACGAATCTGGTCCCTGGTGCCAAAAAGGTTGGGGACCGCTAAAGAGACAATGTTGGATCCTGTGACTTGTAATTAAAGAAACATTGTTTCCTTATACTTAGTGCAAGAGTGAATGATTTTAGGTTGTGTTAATTTGTCTTTTTGTAGAATATGCTGAGTTTCTTCATTGCAAAGGAAAAAAGTTTACAGACTTCGATGAAGTTCGCCATGAGATTGAAGCAGAGACAGACCGGGTGACCGGCATGAACAAGGGCATCTCCTCCGTTCCCATCAACTTACGAGTCTACTCTCCACACGGTAAGGAAATAACCTTTACTTTTACTGCAAATAGGAAATTTGCAGTAATTAACATGCGTTACTTGTACAGAAGATGGTTTGTTCTCTCAAAATGTACTGGGTTTCTGGGATAGTGTTTGGATTCTGCCTTCAACACTGTGGTCCGAAGAGCTTAGCAGTTTGTTTATGGGGAGGCAGGAGGCAATGACTTTTACAAAGATCAGAACTGAGGAAGCCATTAAATTTTTTTCCTTATGTTTATTATAAGGTTTTAGTATTCCAAAGAGGCATGCATAAAAGCTTCCATTTTTAAATATCTTCAGTCTTTGCGAAAACCTTAGTGTGCTTGGTACGACAGTGGAGTCTCCGCTGTGGGATTTTCCTGCAGCTCCGTGCTCTCTTCCTGAGCGATCACCTATGATTTCTTTTCCAGACTCTTGGCAGCCACTTGGAACGTGGGTAACTGATTCTTGGCGTGGGTTGGGGAGCAGTCTCTGTCCTGACTGAAGTTTTAGCGGGGTAGATTTTAATCTGTAATCTTCTGTCCGCTCTAAGGCTTATTGAAAGGAGCCTGAATGACATAGGCTCCATTACGATGTCTCAAGACGACTTGGTGGCAACGCTCCTTTGTCCAGAGAACGATGGCCAGTTCAGGGCTGGTGTCGCTGAGTTGGGAGCAGTTTCCTGCTTTCCCGAACGGCGCCTCCT
This sequence comes from Mormoops blainvillei, assembly GCA_004026545.1. Classification (NCBI taxonomy): domain Eukaryota; kingdom Metazoa; phylum Chordata; class Mammalia; order Chiroptera; family Mormoopidae; genus Mormoops; species Mormoops blainvillei. Next base: position 18,772 of record PVJD01012117.1, read on the forward strand.
TTGTGAGACGGGCTGTGTGGCCCCCACAGTAACCTCGTGGCACCGTGAGTGGCCAGCAGCTTTCCAACAGGCTAGGTGGCTCCTGTCTGTAAATAACATGCGATGCTTGTGAAGGGCAGGACAGACCCTACCCTGAGAACTGGATGCCACTCGAAGGCAGCCAGTGTAGCGTATGAGACTGGCAGACAGCGTGCGCACGCCTCGTTCAGTGTCTGCTTACAGCCCCCGAGTGGTGGGTGTGACGGCTCTCTCGGGAACCTGCCAGGCATGCAAGTCAGTGCCTGTCAAATTGTGTTAAAATGATCATTTACCACGGCACAATCATATCATAAAAACAGTGAAAGCTTGCAAAGCCATTTCGTATTCTTTGCTTTTTATTCTACACGCATGAGCTGGAGTTGTTGAGATGCAGCCTCTATAACGCTGAGCTTTTAAAATTTCTACTAAAGTGACAGGTGAGGCTGCATTGTTGACATCTTTTAGCACCGAGGGTACCTGTAAGACTCTTTCTTTCTCCTTTGCGCACAGTGTTAAATCTCACCCTTATCGACCTGCCGGGAATCACGAAGGTGCCCGTGGGAGACCAGCCAGCAGATATTGAACATCAGATCAGAGAAATGATTATGCAATTCATCATGCGGGAGAACTGTTTGATTCTGGCTGTCACCCCGGCCAACACTGACCTGGCAAACTCAGACGCACTGAAACTGGCTAAAGAGGTTGACCCACAAGGTGAGCGTGTGGCCCTTAAGGTGGAAAGAAATTAGTGGACATGTCAAGAGCTTGACTGTCTTTCAAGGTGACACCAATTCTTATAACTTGAATTCATTATTAGTTAAATTTGCCATTATTAATATTGTGAGAGCTTTCATATTTGAGATGCCAAAAGAAAAATAATGAGGGAATAAAGTGTGAACCTATGCAAAAAATTGTAAGATTAACTGAGAGCTAAGAAAATAGACATTTCTAATCTTCATGAACTACTTATTTTAAAAAGCCAGTAAAATAAACTTCTGGTAGAGAATTCAGTCTCCATAGTTATTATAGGGGTTAACTGAATATACTCCCAATAAAAAAAACCCTGTTTTTTATTTCTTTAAAACAGGAAGCTCTTTTAATGCATGGAAGATATTTAACTTGTCATAAACACATATTTTAAAAGCAGGGATTTATCTGTTATTGGTGTTTTAGAATCCAGAAAATTCCCTTATTTATGCTGCTGATGTGTTTTTTTTTTTTGTTTTTTTTTTTAAGTTTCTTCCTCTGAGCTGAGGAACAACAGTTTATTTCCAGGGAAGGGTCTCTGTGTGTGTCTGTTCCAAGTAACATGGACGTGTACTCAGTGAAGGGCCTGACCAATGTGGAGATGCATGCTCTCCGATTCTAGGAATTCTTCTTTTTTGATCATTAATTGTCCCCATTTTCTCCATTCTCTTTATCTGGAGTTCTTTTCATCAGCATGTTAGAGCTCCTGGATTAATCCTCTCTCTCTCTCTCTCTCTCTCGCTCTCTTTTTTTTGGTCATCTGTTTCCTCGTCTCTTCTACTTTTTTCAGGACTCACTCAAATGTATCCTCAGCTCCTCTCATAAAATTTTCATTTCTGACGTGGTATCCTAAGTTCCAACAACATTTTCCTATTTTGCGAATGTTATTTTTGTTTTTTTCAGTACTTTTAGCTCTCGGTTTCTCATGCAATGTCCTCTCTAAAGATTTTAATGAGAGCCCTTCGAGGTTTCCTTTTGTAATCTACAGTGGCTCTGAGTCCCTTTTCTCTGGTTGGTTGTTTTGGTCATCGTCTTTGACCTCAGAGACCTTTCTTGAGTGACTGGTGATCTCTTGCTGCTCGCCAGATGTAAGAGCAGAGCACTGAGAAGCTGAGGGGAGCTCTGTGTGTGCATGAGTGGGATTCGCTGACTTTAGGTGGGGTGATTGGCCAGCTGCTAGATTCCACCGTGATTGTGGGGGTTTTAGTTTCGAGGCTGCTGCAGAGTTAGGGAGAGGGGGATGGGAACAGGGAACATTCAAACACCACAAATCTCATTGTTCTTGCTGGGATTCAGCCATTTTTGTTGAATAAATACCTTTCAGTTTATTGTAAGCCTTGGATTAATTTCCAGAGTTCTGAAACAGTTAATTTTTGACAATTCTTGCCTGTGTTCTTACTGCTTTTAAGGAGGAATAGCCATTTTAGTGGTTCTGATTCCACCATTTCTTATTCCATCTCATTACTCCTCATTCTGATCTTATTTAACTTTAAAAATCAGGATATTTTCATTCGAAAGACATTTGAATTGGGATAACGAGGGAAATCTGGTTGTGACATCTGCTACACTGTTGGTCTTTATGATTAATTTGGTGGCTCTGCCAGGGGCCTGTTCTCAGCACTGTATGCCTGTCTTCCCTGAAGTTTTGTCCTTGCCTGACAAGGATGACCTATTTAGATATAGAGGACCATTTTTTATTCCAGGTATCTGAATTATAATCTGACCCACCAAGGTACATAATTATATTGTCTTTTGAGAGGTGGTCTATTTTAGGCAGTAGCTACTTTGTAATAAATTAAGGCCATTTTCATCTTTGGGTGTATTTAAATATATACTTGGGAAGGAAGTTCATGTTTATAAATTAGCATTAAATTATTTTCATGGTGATATTCAAAATGAAAGCTTTACAAAATAAATATTTTGGAAAATATGTATGTTATATATTAAAATAAGTTTTATGACGAATTATTTTTCCAGTATATGTTGAATGTCACAAATTTGTGGATAGACAAAGCTCAAACTAATCTTTGCATCATGTTTGAAACATGTTTTTACTGACTAAATGAGAATTTTTAGTACAACTTCAAGGGGAATAGCTATCCAGTTTAAAAGGTCAGACTCTTAGTCATCAGAATTATATAAAGTTTTGCAAATATTTTTTTCCTTTAAAGTTGTCTGAACTTTCAAAGTGCTCCACATACTTTGGCTTTAGTTTCACCAGAATGGTGTGAGTTTTGTTGATGTGAGGTCCTGTTTGGGGTGAGGAAATTCATCTGAGCGGTGTGTGCCGTGTGGAATAACACGCCTCCGACCGCACAGTGCGCCGGTGGGCTCTCCTCCCTCCTCAGCTAGTGCTTTCTGTACTTCGTCAGGCCACTCCGCCATTAATCGCTTTATTAAGCAAGTGGTCTGGATGAAAGACCACAGGCTTCGGAAGCAGGTCTTTCCCTTCTTGGCTGTATATCCTTGGGCAAGTTATGTAACTTCTTTGAATCTTATTACCTAATCTCTAAACTGAAATTAAATTGTAATGAACCTTATCTCAAAACGTTGCTATGATAATTATATAAGATAACTGTGTCTGTAAAGATAATTCTAACTCCAATGACTAACCAAGTGCTAGCAATTATTTTCCCCTTGAAAAGATTCAAAGGACACTCCTTTCCTATTTTATTTACTGTCCACAGTTTAGAGTGATAATAAGCCTGCAAAACAATGAGTAGCTTTCTGGAATCCAAACTGCTGCATACACTGGTATGAATTAATGAGGCTTGATAACACTTAGAATTAGAATAGAATTATTTTGAATATTTTAATAATGTATCATAAAAATAAAAATGATTTCAGATTCACCTGCAAATTGCTTCAGTAACTGTGGGTGAAAGAAGACGTGGTCTGGGCTGGGGCTGGGGTCAGGTGGAAGGAGGGTTGTCCTTAGCTGGGCTTGATGTGTTTGAGGTACCGTGTCAGCAGCTGCTCATAGACTGAGAGGAAAGGGTCCGACTGGGGCTGTTAGCATGGTCTCACCATGGAGAAGGCAACAAGCCGTCTTAGGAACACTCCCTCTGCTAGTTAGAATTTCTGCTCAGATCCATTAAGGATTCAGTCACTGCCTTTGTTAGTTAGTTCATTAATCTGTCGTTCAGTGGACATTTATGAGGCATCTGCTGAGCCCGGCAAAGTGTTTGTGGTCAGAAGTGTGAATTCTACATGCTGGGCCTCTTAGTAGGGTGCTAGACGAGGGTGACACTCAGTGTGTATTTCTGATTATTTTTGCGACTCTCCACCACTTTTCAAATAAGCCCTTTGTTTGCCCGGCATCTCCTATGCCTGTGAAGTCACAGAGGTTCCCAGAGAAAGGGGTGACAGAGGACCTGCTCGATGAAATGGGCATGCACTTTAGGGTGTGTGATCGGCTCATAGCATGTATCAATTTGAGTGAAATGGGTTTTGCAGTAACACTCTGTGTCAGATGCTACAACCTCTGGTATCATGTTAGGCAGGTGGCATTGCCCCTTTTATAGAAGAGGGATTGAGAGAAGCTCTGGAACCGGCTTTCGGTCAAAAGGATGGTAAGTAGCAGAAACATGACATGAGCCCACATAGCTCTGCTGCCAAATAGGTCTCGTTTCCCATTGTATTCTCCTGCTTTTCCACACCAACTGCTTTTAAACTCTTTATTTGGGAATAATCACGAACGCACATTACAGTTTTATAAAATTGGAGCGAGGCCTGCTCGGTGAACTTTTGTGGCACTAAACATGGCAAAATATCGTGCACATTGTGTTGAATCAGGCTTTGCCGTGTAACGTTTTTGTGAGGCGGAGATTTATTAGACTTTCTCTGCACCTTATCTCTGTGTGAGGAACAGACCTCTCGACAAACTTAAAGACTGAATTTCTAGAGCAAATATTACAAATCCTGGAAAAAGAATGGATTTGGAAGAGTTCAAGTGTATATTCTCCTGTGAATACGTCTTCATTATTCCCTAAAAGCACTCAGTGAAAATTATCTTCCACTGGTTTAATGTGATTTCACTTTTTATGTCGGTTTTTAATATGGCCACATTGCTTGAGCTGATTTTAAAAGGCCATTTGAGCTGCTTGTTCCCTTACCCAACGAATAGTTAACGAGCAAGTACGGTATGGCGGCCCCATTCTGCGTGTGACGAGAACCGTGTTGAACAAAACAAATGGCCTTCTGGAGCTCATATTCTAATGAGGGAAACAGATAAATGATTATCGTATTGTCAGGTCCACACAATGTCAGGTAGAGGCAGAAGATCACAACAGGGTAAAGGGAGAGCGAGCGTGAGGGAATCCTGTTCTAGAATCCTATTCTGCGAAAGGGGCATCTGGGCAGAGAGCGGAGAAACGAGGGCACAGGCCCTGCCAGCTTCCGGAGGTGGGGCCTGCCAGGCAGAGGGCACAGCGCGTGCCCAGGGCCGCGAGTGGACGGGTTCAGGGTCAGCGAGGGAGCCGCTGAGGGTGGGGCTCGGTGAGAGGGAGGGAGGCCCCAGATCCTGTGGGCTCTTCTAGGCCATGACAGAGAGTATATTTTGTTCAGGCTGTGATGAGAAACTACTGGAGGGTTTTGAGTAGAGAGAGAAAAGATCCGATTTATGTTTTCGTGGGGCAGTCTGAAGAAATGGCCAAAAGTGGGGCCTGCGCAGAAACGGGGCGAACCGTTCCATGTTGCCTGCAAAGTGGTCCAGCGCGGGGAGCGTTGGTGTGACTTGGAACGAGAGAGCAGTGGGCCAGGGGAAGGTGCCGTCAGAGTGCAGATGTGCTTTGAAAGTGGAGCTGGCAGTGCACTGATGGTTTGCCGCAAGGGAAAGCGAGAAGTCAAGGGTGGCTCAGAGTCTTAACTGGAGGAACTGGCTAAATGGTAATGTCATTTACTGCAATTAGGAATATTAGGAGAAGAAAACGTGTGGGGAGTAATGAAGAGTCCTGTTTTGGAAATGCAGACTTTGAAATGTTTATTGGTAGTGATGTTAGAGACGGGAATTTGAGGGAGAGCGTCAAGCCGGAGTTGTGAATCTGGGAGATACCAGCCTAGAGGTGGGTAGGGAGTTGAATGGCATCTCCTCAAAAGATGCGTCTAAAGCAGTACCTGGGCCCCTGCCGCCCTCTGCACCCCCGCCGCCCTCTGCGTCCCCCACTCCCAGCTATACCTGTGAATGTGTTCTTGTTTGGAGATAGGGTCTGAACAGATGGAATTAAGACTCTTAGAATAAGATCATCCTGGATTTAAGGCGGACCTTAGCATCCAAAGGCCAGTCTTTGTTAGAGAAAAGAGAGGGCGATCAGAGAGAGAGACGCAGGGAAGGCCATGGGAAGTGCTGGTAGAAATCGGAGCTATGCCGCCACCACCAAGGAACCAGGAGCCACTAGAAGCTGGAAGAGGCCAGGAAGGACCCTTCTCTCGGGCCCTCTGGGGAAGTGACTGCAGCCCTTCATTTCAGACCTCTGCCTCCAGAACTGTGAGACAGTGAGTTCCTGCTGTTCTAAGTCACCAGTTTGTGGTAACGTGTTGGGACAGCCCTAGGCAACCCAGTCACATAGTATCGAATTCCTGGAGACTGGCTGAGCTGACACCGTGGAAGAGATCCATGAAGACGGAGACGACAAGGAGGACCACGGAAACAGCCCTGTGAAGGGAAGGAGAAAAAAGCAGAGGCGGCTGAGTGGGGGCGGAGGACCACGTGCTATTCCAGAGGCCGCGGAAAAAGAGGGTCTCAAGTAGGACATAGTGATGAGCTGTGTCTGCTGCTGCTGAGAGATCAAGGGGGTGCACTGGGGAGGACAAGGCTGAGTCTACTGCTCAGACACCATGAGGCAGCCCAGTGACACAGCGAGAACTGGAATGCAGGGGCTGGTAACGGACAGCAAGACCTCCCTCCCATCACCATGAAGTGACACGTCCGGCCTCTGGCAGAAAAGACAGGGCGACCGCGGTGTTGCCTTCCTGGCTTGGCGGCCTCCCCAGTCCCTCCCTGCAGGCTGTGTTCACCTTCACACTTCAAGTTCTGCTCCGCGAGGCACCGGGAGGGGCGGGGGAACAGCATCCATTCAGCCACCTGTGGTCCTAGCCCGCGGATCCTTTCCACTGCTGCTGAAATAGCTGGTAGTGAACAGAAGCAAAGCAGCCTTGAACTTGGTCTGGGTCACCACTGCCTCCAGTCTTTGTATCGAGACCGGACTTTTATGTTCTCATCTAACGGAGATGAGGGTAGAGAACTGACCCTTGGGTTTGGCGCGTGGAAGTCACGGTGACCACGATAAGAAGAATTGGTAGGAAAGCGTTTTCAGGAGAGGTTCCAAAGAGACTTGGATGAGAGGAAGTGGCAACAGAGTATAGATCAAAACTCTTTCTAGTTTCACTGTCGAGACAAACAGAAAAACAGGACACTTAGTAGTGTAAGATCAAGAGAATGTTTTTGAAAGATGGAGACATGATAGCATGTTTGTGCGTGGATGAATGACCCAGGAGAGAGAGAAACTTGGCGATGAAGGGCTGAGATGGGACAAATGTTAGAGAAGTGGGGCGCAGGCTGGGTAAATATATGAGACAAACCCTTGGTTGAGGGGCGGGGGCTGTAGCAGGGTGCCTGTGGGAGTCGCTGGCCTGCACGGGAGAGGACTGGATCGCTTCTCCATTTTAACGGTAGGAAAAGCAGAGGAGGTGGGCCCAGCTGGGGTGCGCGTGTTGCTTGGATCGACTGCTGGGGAGATAGCGTTTCTCACACTGAATGCATTTATGATGACGCCACGTTGCCTATCCTGATAGGTTCTAATGGCCATACCGTAAAGACACCACGCAGACATGGCTCTTGACTGCAGTGAGAAGGGACACTGACATCCGTGTTTTACAGACACTGCTCCACCTTAGCAGAGCCTTTCATCACCAAGGGCCCTCGCGATATCGGTATAGGGGGCCAAGGGGTCAGTCCCAGCAGCGGTGCTGGCTCGTTACCTGAGCTCAGGCCCATGACCTGCGCAGACTCTGCCCGTGCCTTTCATCCCCCGGAGTGGCCACATCTCGGCGTTACCCTCAGCTGGCCCTCGACAAGGCAGGGCTGTTCCGAGGCCTCACTGGGGCGGCCAGGGTGTCTGGAAATTCCTTTCACGGCGATTTATCTCACAGAAAACGAACTTCATTCCTCAATCTAGCGTGACCAGAGTTCTCGGAGTATGGAAGACCCCTCCAGGAGGAGAGCTAGGCCGCTGGCTGGGAAGAGGGCGCCGTTGTCTCTTGAGGTGAAGCTGCCGGCGAAGCTGGAGGCAGGCTTCTTCATGTGTTTGATGGAGGTGTGTCCAGCCTACCTCCTCCAGCTCTTGGCTCTCCCTCTTCAATCTGGAAAAAGTTAAAGTCCATGGGTGATGTAAACCGATATGCACTGACCTTTGGCAACACTCCGCAGGCGTCTGCATTTCTGTCTGGCCTGGGAGGTGCGGGAGGTGCTGTTAAGTTGAACAGAAGCCTCCGGCATCAGGCATTCCGTCAGCGTTCAGAGTCTGACAAGGAGGTTCGTAAAATGCAGATACGACAGCACTCGGTGCGGCAAACTGCCTCTCTCCCAGGCCGTCTCTGTCTCTGCAGTGGCTTTTCCTTTTCATTGGATTCCCAGCTCACCTTGAAATCCTTAGCTTAAATATTTGACCAAATTAAAAAAATTAATAGATGTTAAATAATCGCACATGAGCCCAAATCCTACCTGATTTTAATTGAATTAATATGTGTAAAGATATCTTACACTTTAAGAAGAAATGATTTTATGTGTACTCATAGACCCCATTTTTGACTTCTTAAGGGATATATTTTTGAGCTTATTTCTAACATGAGTGAAACTCAAAATCAATTAGATTTTTCTTTAAGGAGAAAGTGCTAAGAACAGAGGCTAAAACCGAAAGGCTTATGGTCTTTGAAAAAAAAAATCACTTTATATCAGTTCTAGTCAATCCGTCATTCTTTTAACTTGAGCGTCTACTATGTGCTAGGCTCAAACAGGGAAACACGTCTGCGCTGAAGAAAGCAGGGGCCACAGAAACGCATGACCTTACAGTCCTGCGTGATCAGAACTTTGGTAGGAGGTGTACGGAGCACATCATCATACTACAATATTCCTAAACCTGGGAGTTACAGATGCACGTTTCAAATCAGGCTGCTAGTTTTGCGTTGTGTGTACTTGAATTTTAAGAGTTTCATGCATATACAATTCCAGTAGGTTTGTTAATCTTATGTTAGAAGTCAGCCCATTTGCCAAGTAGTTCATCTGTAGATTAATAAACAGCGTGGCCCAAGAGTCGAGGAAAGTTTCCACTCAGGCTTTTAAAATGTATGTTGAATTGTAGAATTACATCTAAAATTGTATCAGGATTTATATATACAATAAAAAGTGTGTTGAACCTTAGAGTCGGAAACATGGCAACAAAAGATATTCCTCTTATATAGGCTTAAAAAAGGTTTTTTAGTTGCTAAGACAGAAAAGTTCTCATCACGAAAAAATCTTTTTTTATAAGCTCTGACTGGAGCGCCGGCCTGTGAACCAAAGGGTCGCCCGCTGGATTCCCCAGTCAGGGCACATGCCTGGGTTGCAGGCCAGGCCCCCAGTAGGGGGCATGCGAGAGGCAACTACACATTGATGTTTCTCTCCCTCTCTCCCCCCCTTCCTCTCTGTCTAAAAAAATAAAATAAATAAAATCTTAAAAAAAAAGAAAATCTTTTAAATAAAAGTATATACTCTCTCATGTGCTATTTTTATTGGGAAGGATCAAGCGACCTGGATTGTGAATTTACTCTGAAAGAAAAGAAAGAAAATAGATCATGAATAGGAATGGATATACAGGGTTCAGCACAAATATTGCCCCTTTTTATTACATAAAAACCTTTTATTACAGAGTCATAAGCATGTAATTCTGTAACATAACAATATCACACTCAAGCTCACCATCTGACATTGTAGGTGAAATGTTCAAATTGCTGTCCATCTAGTGCGAGACATTCACGTACCCTACCAACCTCACTCAGTAAATAGTGGTATTACTTCTGTATATTTGAATTCTTTTGTAAAAATAGGAATGAAATAGAGAAGTGTGAATGCTCTTTGCCAGAAGTGAATATGCTGTGAAAATGGAACTTGTTATTGTCATCAAGGTTTTATCAGTGTGAAAGGATATTGAAGACGTGGATTACTAAAACTGACGTGCTCCTTCCTTTCGCCACCGGGGGTCACTGTAAAGACGTTGCTTGAACATGTCTAAAATGTCCCTTAGTTGCTCTTTGTGGAGTTTCAGTTGTAGAAATTTGAATGTGGAAAAGGAATCTAGTTTATGAGAAAGTCATATGTAAGAAAGCAATAAAACATAATCTCTCCCGTAACTTAATTGCAAGCTAGAGATATGAATCTCTTCTCAGGAATTCTCATCATATTAATATACGAATTGTTGCATTGCTGTTATAGGTGGAAGTGTTTAATTAAAGCAACTTTAGTATTAAAATACAGTTGTGTTTTCATGTCTTCTGGTTTCCAAATTCAAAGACCTTTAAATGCAATTAATAGTCACCTGTACAATTAAATCTTACTCCTGAATTGTGATGTGACCATGTGCTTCTAACATTATCATTGGCATAGTAGTAGCTCTTTCAAAAGTTGCTATAGAAACATGTTCTACAAGCCATTCCCAGAATATCTGTCCAAACCAGATCCATGAAGTTATTTTGTGGGCAGTTTATTTATATAAAAATATGACGATTAAAACAAAACAAAACGAAACAAAAAAAACCTCTTCTAAATTCCTGAAAGACTTTCATTTTCCCTAGCTGACTTCAGAACCCCTCCCTCCATATCTCTCTCTCTCTCTCTTTCTCTCCCTCTCCCCCCTCTTCCTTCCTTCCTTCCTTTCCTCCCTCCCTTCTTCCTCCTTCCCTTTCTACCCCCATCTTCCATCTCTCTCTTCCTTTCTTTCCTTTTTTCTCCCTCTATTCTTTCTCTCCAATATTTCTTGAGTAGGAGGAGAACTATGTATTTCTTCCACTGAGACAAGAATGAACTAAGAAAGTACATGCAGATAATGGTTCATGTGGAGATATCTGGAGAGGCATTTGAAGAATTTATTGCCTGTTGACGTAGATTTTTCTAAGTTGGAAGCAAGGCTGTGGGCTGAGAAAAAACTGGGAGTGGAGGGCGGAAAGGAGGACAGGAGAGAAGGGGTTGTGTAAGATATTTGAGGAGAAAGGTATTCCGAACAGCCGTGGTGGGGAAAGGGGGAAGGAGGAGGAGAAGGCGGGCAACGCCGAAGGCCTCCGCGCGGCCAGGGCGCGTGGGCCCCGGGCTTCCATCAGTGGCGCGGGGGCCGGCCGAGCAAGTGCTTAGATGGCTTTGGAGTCAGAATTTTGCAGGATCTGTTGGACAGAAGACAAAGTGGGCAAAAGAGTTGAGGATATTGGAAAAATAATCATTGGCAAGATCGACTGAAATCCTTGGAGGAAGGGAAGAAAGTGAAGCCAGACAGGACCTGTAAGTTTTGGGGGGACAGGGGATGGTTCAGGGATGGGGTTCTGGGTGAGAGTGACGAATAGCCATGCATTATTCATAGCAGGAGAACAAAGGCATGGGGAGAATAGGAGTTTGTGGTCTGAGAGTAGAATGTTGGAATTTATGATTTACAGCTGGAAGAGGTCCAGGTTACAAATGTCCAGGATGTGGTCACGGGAGGAAATTGCTGAAATGACATACAGGTAAAAATCACTGAGTAGGAGAGGTCGGGAAACTAAACACATCAAGAGAGCTGGGTGCGTCGTCTCCATCCACACGGAAGCTGCTCAGATAATGGTGGAAACTAAGGGCAGTGAGGGATAAAGCTCTGCGTGTGCGCGCGCGCGCGTGCACGTGCGCGCGCGCTGGAGATGGGCGTCTGGGCACGTCCTAGACGACAGCAGCAAGGAGGAGCAGAGGTTTAGAGCTGCTCTGAGGAGGAAGGAAACTTCGTTAGCATCTACTCTCCTTCCCTCCAACTCCGAGCGCCCCGTGGAACCTGGAAAAGGAGCAGTCTCCCCCCGGAGGAGGGCGCGAGGGAGAGAGAACTGGGCTTCAGTGGCGGCAGGGAAGAGGGAGCTGTTTTTTTGGACTAGAGCTGAGTGTCTTGGAGCAACTTGGTGACAATAGCGATGGTTCCAGATGGCACAGTGAGAGGACTGGCAGGACGGCGGCAAGGGGAGGAAGTGGGCAGCTTTTTGGAGTGAAGGACAAGCTGTTCTGCTAAACTAACCAAGAAGCATTTTGCAGAAACTTCGCCTTAATAGGAAATTACATTAATGAAAGCATAAGACATAAAATTTTGCTTTTAAAACGGTACAGCCTAGGGTTTAACAGCACAAAGTCTGGAGCCAAACTGCCTGGGTTTGAACCCTGGTTCCAAGCTTGTGACCTTGGGCAACTGACTTAATCTTTCCGTGCCTCGGTCTCCTCATCTGTAAAATGGGGGTAATTATGAACCCTTCCCCATAGGGCTGTTATGAAATAAATGAGTCAATGTCTGCAAAGTGCTTAGAAAGTGCCTGGCAGTCTAAAAGAATTACATCAAATTAATTTGTTTCGTTGGTTAAAAAGCGGCTTTGTGGCCGTTGAGTTTCAGACACGCCAAGTTATTTTTCCTGCAGAAATTTCTGTTCTAAAAGACTTTAAAAGCCAATAGTTTTAGTAGTTTCAGGAAGCATAGAGCTGTTAAACTTAAACCTCGCTCTGCAAAGTTCACCCGTACTTTGTACTTCCTTCCTGCCTGGCTTTTCTCAGTCTTGCTAACATTATCACTTGTCCAAGGCCCCGCGCACATGTGTGTTGTCACCTTGATAAGCCGTCATGTTGCACAGAGCCAGGGCTACCCTTTCAAAGAGCAGTTGTAGTTCTATGCACGCGTGCGTGTGTGTGTAAACCACAGTTTCTTGTATTGGTGCCCACAGGGGCCTATATAATGCAAATCACACTCCCTACTTAGTAGGTGCAGCAGAGCCGATGGATTTAATGGCAATGTTTGCTGTAGGAGAAATTCCTGTTCTGAAGAGGACAGATGGCCAGAGGAGCTTGGATTGGGCTTGGGAGTGAAGGGTGACAGTAAAAGAAAGAGATCTGGTGTCATTGACCAGTCCCACGGCACCCAGCTGGAACTCCAGGGGGTCTCCTCGCTGGGGCGGACAGAGGCCTCGTGTGGCATCCTGGGCCGGAACGTGTTGCGGTCAGCAGTCAGCTGTCTGCAGCATCTGTCCAGGATGCCAGGTAGATTGCTGGGGGCTGTGTGCGGAGCCTTCTTAGTTGTCATCTGCAGTCAACACTGCTGTGTGAGAAAGGTAAGAGCGGGGGCTCTGCGACAGCGCAGGGAAAGGAGCTTCTCGATGACATGCTGAGTGTGCTTTCCTGGAGAACCGCCCTTGCCCCTTGTCTGTGGTCCCCTGAGGGCTCCTCCTCCTGGCCCTTTCTTCATTGTCCATTATCATCTGGGACATATCTGAGGTGAATGGGGGGACTGTGTGCCCTGTCTTATAGTTGTTAAAACTTGGGGCTATAAAGGTTGTTTTAAGACTCAAAATATCAAAGCCTTTTTCAGGCCTGGCTTCTCCTCCTTCTCCTTCTTCTTCTTCTTCTTTCTTCTTCTTCTTTTTTTAAAAAAAAGAATACAGTTTCTTTAAAAAAAAACAACAAAAAACCAAAACCTCAGTAAGCTTAACTATCTGTTTCTAGTTAATTCCATGTACAAATAACTGTACCCAAAGCTTTTTCCTAGACATTGGCCTTAAATGTATTTTATTTCTTTGCCACCTGTACCCTTCTCCCTTGCTTTTCTCTCTCTTTCAGCTTATGGTGTTTACCTTGAGGTGCCCTGACACAGTAGCACAGGCAGGGAGCTGTGCCTTATAAATGTAGTTCGGTGAGTTTGGCACATACCCAATGCAACTACCACCGCAACCAAGATAAAGAGCAATTCCAGCCCTGGCTGGTGTGGCTCAGTGGACTGAGCGCCGGCCTGCGAACCAAAGGGTCGCCTGCCGATTCCCAGTCAGGGCACGTGCCTGGGTTGCAGGCCAGGTCCCCAGTAGAGCGGGCACATGAGAGGCAACCACGCATTGATGTTTCTCTCCTTCTCTCCCTCCCTTCCCCTCTCTCCCAAAATAAATAAATAAACTCATTTTTTTAAAAAAAGAATAAAATAAAAAAGAACAGTTCCAGCACCCTAGAGGTCTCCTGTGCTCCTTGCCAGCCAGCCCCACTCCTGGCTCCGGGAACCCACCGGCCTGCTTTTTGTCACTGTACATTGGATTTGTCTTCTCATCACCAATGGAATCCTGCAGCAAGCACTCTCGGCGCCTGGCTCCGTTTGCTCAGCGTATTGTTTTCGGGGATCATCCATGCGTTTGCGTTTTCAGAAGTTCGTTCTTTTCAGTTAGTGAGTATTTCCTTGTGTTGTTTTACCACATTCTGTTGATCCATTCACCTGTTGATGGAACTAGGTTTTTTTCAATTTTGGGTGTTTACAAAGAAAGCTGCCATGCATAGTTACGTACAGGTTTTCCGTGCTCATGTGTTTTCATTCCACTTGGGAAGATAACTAAGAGTGGAATGGCTGCGTGAGTGTCTGTTTAATATTTTTAAGAAACCACTGAGCTCTTCTCCCAACTGGTTGCACAAGTTTTATTCCCAGCAGCAAGATGGGGGTGCTTCAGTTGCCACACATGCTTACCAGCGCTTGGTGGTGTTAATTTCATTTTAATTGCAGTCATTGTGATATCTGTGTATTGGTCTGCATTTCCCTGATGCTGAGCGCCCTTTCATACCCTTCTGGGCTGTTCGTGGATTTGCTTTTGTAAAGTGTCTGTTCAAATCTTTGCCTATTTTAAATTGTTTGTTTTCTTAGTATTTAGTTATGAGGTTTAAAAAATATGTACTCCGATGCAAACCTTTCACCATGTAATATAAATATTTTCTCTCAGTCCATAGTTTACTTTTTAAATATTCTTTTACCATATCTTTTAAAGAACAAGTTTTACTTTGATATGTGCAATTTATTAATTTTTAAAATATACACATTCTTAATCCTGAGAAATCTTTGCCAATCCAGGTTTGCAAAGATTTTTGTCCTGTTTTCTTCTAGAAGTTTTGTAGCTTTAGTTTTAAGTTTAGATCTGTAATTCTTTTTTGGGCATGTGCGATGTGAAGTAAGAGAGGATCAGCGTTCATTGTTTTCCATGTGGATGTTCAATGGTTTTGCACCATTGACTTTGAACAGGTATCCCTTTTCCATTGAGTTACATTGACATCTTTGTCCAAAACCAAGTGTGTGTTTGTGTGACCTGTAGTTCCGGACTCTCTTTTCTTCACTGATCTGTGTGTCTGTTCCTATGCCAATACCACACTGTCTTAATTATTGTAGCTCTACAGTAAGCCTTGAAATCCGATAGTGCAAGGTTTTTCCTTCATTTTTTTGGTTATATTACTACTTTGTCTTTTCATTTGAATTTTTAAATTAGCTTGTCAGTTTCAACAAAACTGGGATTTTGTTTGGAATTACATAACATCAATATAACTTATGCTGTCTAATATAATATGCTAGCCATTAGCCACATGTGGCCATTAAAATTAAAGTTAACTTAGTTAAAATGAGACAAAATAAAATAAATTAGTTCCTCGGCCACACCTCGTTCCCAGTGGTCAGTAACCACATGTGGCTGATGGCTTCGCTCTCGGAAAGCCCACTTGCAGAACATTTTTATTGTTGCAGTTACTGAACAGCACTGCTGTGTACCAATTTGCAGAGAACTGACTGAACAGTATCGAATGCCCCACTCAATGAACATGGTATTTCTTTTCATTTAGTTAGGTCTCCTCTGCAGTGCATAATGGTTTTAAACCTATGTTTTACATATAGTATATCAAACTTATCCTCATGTATTTTATATCTTTGGATGCCATCGTAAATAGTATTTTAAAAAGTTTTGTTTTTCAGTTTTTTACTGCAGTGTATAGATGTGTACAATTGATTTTTGCTCTTCGACCTTATATGCAGTGATTAGTCCCCGTATTAGTTCTGGCAACCCTGGTAGATTCCTTAAAACCTTCCTCACCCACAGTTGTACTACTTGTGAATGAAGACCGTTTTACTCTTTTCTTTACAGTTGTATGCATTTGAATTCTTCCTCTTGCTTTGTTTCACTGGTGGGGAGCAACAGCGTAGCGTCAGTCACAGGGTACAAGTAAACAATTTCACTGCTTTTTACGAAGAATTGGCATTTGGTTTAACTGGTAGTGTAAAATGTTTATCTGTATTCTCTTCTATTTATTTCCACTCTTATCTTTATTATTTCCTTACTGCTACTTGGTTTGGATTTAATTCGCTATTCTGTCTGTAGCGCCCTCAGATCAAAGCTTAGATAATTGGTTTTAAAGCTTTTTTTATTTGGTATTAGTGCTATTTTAAAGCTTTTTATTTCATTCATTAAGTATATTTTAAGATTTCCCTGTGACTTCCTTTGTGACTTATGGTACTTTAGAGATAGGTTGTTAATTTCCTAATATTTTGGCATTTTCCAGATGATATTAATATCTGTATATGACTTTATTCCCTTTAACTGAAATTTTCTTGTCGGCACTGCACACGGTCCATTTTGATGAGTGACCAGCATGCATTTGGAAAGGATGTGTAGTCCACTGTCGTTGAGTGGCATGTCCTGTGGCTGCCCCTTAGGCCAAGTGTGTTGATGGTACTGTGTGAGTCTCGTGTGCCTCTTGATTTTTCTGTTTACTTGATCTTTCAATCACCAACTGTATTTGTGGATTTGTCCCTTTCTCCCTTTTGCTTAAGTACTTTGAAGATCCGTTATTATATTGCTTACACCTTTGAGATTATTATGCCCTCTTTATAAATCGAAACCTTTATCATCATGTCTTTCTTTATTCCTAGCAATATTTCTTGCTCTAAACTCTATTACATTTGCTGTTAAAATAGCCATGCCAGCTTTGTTTTCATTAGTATTTTCATCGTATATCTTTTCCAGACTCTTTACATCTACGTATTTCCTTATGTTTAAAGTGTACTCCTTATGGTTGAGCACATAATTTCACTTTGCTTTTTTACTTAAACTTCACTTTCTGCCTTTTAATTGTGGTATTTAGACCATTTATATTCAATGTAATTACCGTTATGGTTGGAGTTAGGTCTGTCCTCTTGCTATTTGTCTTTTACATATGTTATAATCCTTTCCACATATAAACACATGTCCTCTACATATGTTTTAAATGACATCCAGAATGTGTGGTCATTATTTTTGCTTTAAGTAGTCAGTTGTCTTTTAAAGATACTAAAAAGGAGAAAGAGCTGCCCTGTGTTTACCCATAAAGTTACCATTTTCAGAGATTTTTGTGTCTTTGTGAAGATCCGAGTTTCCACCTTGTACTGCTTTCCTGCAGCTCGAAGAACCTCCTTTTCCGTGACTAGCCGTGCAGGTCTTCTGTCAATAGATTCGCCTGTCTTTTGTTTGTCAGAAAAAGCCATCGTTTGCCTTTATTTCTGAAGACGTTTTCTTCACTGGTATGGAGTTTTAGGTGACAATTCTCTTTGTCCAGCACTTCAAAGATGTCTCACTTCAATAGTTTCTGATTAGAAGTCTACAGTGATTCTTACCTTTGCATGTCTTGCTTTTGTTCCCCCCTCTGCTTTTCTGCTTTTCTTTTATCGCTGACAGTCAGAAATTAGCTATTTCCGCGCCTTGGTGTGGTTCCCTTTGGTGGTTGCCGTTCTTTGAGTTTTTGGATTGATGCCTTTATATCAACCTTATTTTTTCAACTATTATGCTTTTCTGTACTCATTAGCTTCACATTTTCGTTATATTCTTAACATTTTAGGTGTACGCATCATAGCTATTTTAATGTGATCTGTGAATTCCATTGTTTCTACACAAGATTCCTTGACTGATCTTTTTTTTCCTGTATATGGTCGTTGCCTTCTTCTTTCTTTCTTCTTTCTTCTTTTCTTCTTCTTTCTTCTTTTTTCTTCTTTCTTCTCCTCTTTCTCCTTCTCCTCCTTTGTATATCTACTAATTTTTGTTTGAGTGCTGGACATTTTGAATTTGATTTTGTTGAGTGCTGAGTATTACTGTATTTCTTAAAGAATGTGTCGGGTTTTGCTTCGCAAGGAGTATGGTACTTGCAGATCAGTTTGATTTCCTGGCGCTCTTTCTCAGTTTCTGAAAGGGTGGGTCCGCAGTCACCGTTGCTGAGGTTTGACCCATCTAATGTCTCTAATTCAGCAGTGTCTCCCCACCTTAGCTGGTGGGAGCTTCATGGATTCCCAGCCCTGTGTGAGCTCTGGGAATTGTCTGGTGTAGAGCTAGCTGGAAGTTGCTTTTGCGGGGCCATGCACAGTTGCACCTTAGACATGAATGCATGCCACGACTCCAGGGGCTCGCCTGCACATTTCTGGACCTCTTCCTGTTCCTGGCCCCCTTTTACCTAGGACAGCGTCCCATCAATTCCCGCTGCTCTGGCCTTCTTGAAATTCAAGCTGTGTCTCCAACTAAGCAGGACTGCTGGGATCTTCGTGGATTTCCCCTCCTCGCACTGTGTTCACAGTTGCCACCAAGCAGAAATTGGGGGTTTGTGCGGCTTACTCTGTTTCCCTTCTCTCAGGTGTCACGGTCCTAACCTGCTGTTTCATGTCTGAAAACAATTGTTTTATCTATTTTATCATTTTTTTAGTAGTTTCCAGCAGAAAGGTATGTCTGAACTCTGCTTTTTGTTCATAGCCAGCCACAGAAAGTACCGAGTTCCTTTGCTTCACTGCAGATTCTTAGCGGCCCTCTGTGGCTCAGAGAGCCCAGATTTCTAGATTCTCTCTAACCCTTTCTGTTTCTTGTGTGAACTCATCTTTTCTAAATACTTTTCTCTAAGCAGCAAGGAACAATCAAGACAAATTAACATTCTGGCTGTTTCCAACAGCTTTTCCTTTCAGGAGGTACTTAGTCTGCCTTACAAGTTATCCGAACAGGCAGGTTCACAAAATATACAGCTACTGCCTGATAGGACCTTCACCTTCACAGCTCGCAGCCTTTGATCCCTTGCTCCCTAACCTTGCTAAGCCAGGCTTTCGTTATGGAAACTCTGCTCTTCAAAGGACCACTGTTTGTACTAATACACAGGAATAATGACCCACGTCACGGTGCAAACAGTAGGTACGTCCATCCTGGGTGGATTGTCAGCGCAGTGTGGTGTTTCTTCTCTGTGACATCATTCAGATGCCAGGTACTTCCGTTTGTCACCGTTAGGGACTTAGGGACCTATCGTGCTTAGATCCAGCAGGTGGAAGCTGGAAGAGTAGGCAGGAGCGTGTGTGGGAAATGACACAGACCCCTCCTGGCAGTGCGTACCTCACCCCTGCTCTCATTGCACTGGCTGGCGCTCGACCACAGCAGGGTTGTAGATGAGGCTGTAACTCCAATGGAAGGGCATCCGGAAATGGAGTTAAGCTGTGTACCAAGGTAGGAGAAGAAAAGGGACTTAGGTGGACAAAAGGCAGAGAGATTTAAGTTTACATGGATTGCTTTTCTTTTGTTTCTTTATGCCCTACTCTACTTTGCAATACAAATTCTCAATCAAAGAGCCAATCTATGCCTAAAGTTTATTGTCTTTGAAGTAGTAACTCTTTCTCCTCCACTACCACTTACCTTTTTTCACCCTTCTCCTCTCCCTTCCTTCCACAAATATTAAATCTTTCTAGAATTTTGCTAGACTCGGGGCATATATATTGGTGAGCAAGATAGAGTCTCTGTTACATAGCAACAGTAATTTTAATGTTTTTTAGTATTTAATATTTCACCTAGTATCACATGGAATAATATTACCTGATGACTTTGAAAATGAAAACTGCTATTCAGAATTGTTGAAAGTAACAAGGAAATAACGTTCATGGAAAACTTATAGGAAAAAAAAACATGAAACTATTCCCATTCATCTCTGATTGCTTGCAGAAATAAAATATTCCATAATCTTTGCCAAACAGAAAGAACAACATTTACTTCAACAACTCCCCCCCCAAATCCCACCAAAACCCCAAACAAAAAAAAAAATGCATTAACTGAAGGACATCTAATTTCCTAAGTCTGTTTTTAATTTTGTTATATACATGTTTACACTAACTCTTCATTGACTTTTTTTCTTCATTGCTGTTGTTTTATTGTAGTATACACAGTGTTCCAGATTACTTTTCTGGAAACTGGTAATGTGGTTCCTGGCTTGGTTTTGTCCCATTTCTTAATTAGATGAAACAATGCACTACTTATGATTTGGTTGCCTACGTAAATGGGAGAAGCCGAGGGCTCGCACAGGAGAACCCCGTGCTGACAGCAGACATCGGCAGCGTGGTGGGATGCAGTCATTTTCTTTTCCGAAATTTTCATTTCGGTTCTTGTCTGAACCTAAGAAAAAGAAATGTGCTTATTTTTTCATTCATTATTCCTTTAATAAATAAACATTTATTGCTTTCCTACTCCTTTTGGCATCTGTACGAATTGCTTAGACGGTGCAGATTACTTTATTCTTGGAGAGGTCATGATCTATCGGGGGAGACGGACAAATAAGCAGATTCCTTGTGTCCGAAAAGAACTCCGACTGTCGTGCACACAGATTGCTTTGATGGCACGGTCGTAGGACTTCAAACTTACGAGGGGGGCACTCAAAAAACCTGGCATTTAACTATAAAATATTGTGTACTCATTCTTAGATATTTAAATGTCAGTCACCTTCCAAGTACTCTCCATTTGATGCAGTACATCTATTGAGACTTTTTTCCACTGCTCCAAACAGTTTTTGAACTCGCTGATTTTGATGCCTTTCGGTGCTTCTGCCATTTCTTTCTTTCACCTCTTCCACACTGGCAAAATGTTTCCCTTTGAGGGCTTTTTTTTCATTTGGGGAAACAAACAAACAAACAAAAAATCACTTGGGCGAGATTGGGTGAACAGGAAGGGTCATGCCATTTTTGGTCAAAACCTGCTGAACACTCGGCACGGGGCGGACAGGTGCGCTCGTAAATCACCCACTGTGAAACGGGCAACACATTGAAAGAGTTTTCAACACTCACTCACTGAAGCCGAATTCAGCCTCTCACAACAACGCCAGCTGGTATGCTGATGCAGATGGGTTGCTAGAACACTCACCTAGCGGGGGAAGCCTGTACTACAAGGGGCCCGCCCTCCAGAAGACAGTTCCCAGTTTTTTTGGGTTGCCTCTCATACAGTTGTGGGAGCCTGATTAAGGACCCGCAGGAGAGGCCTGAAAGGTATTTTGAAGGATGGCAGGAGCTGACCAAGAAAAGAAGAGAAGGTGAGGCTATTTGGAGGTGAAGGGGTAGCATTTTGAAGTGAAGAGGTGAGAATGCACGGTCACATTGAGAACTGCAACTCACTGTGTGTCACGGGAGCTTAGGACTGGGGCAGAATGAGGGTAGGGATGGAAAGTGAAGCTGGGGTGAGGACAACTTTCATGTATTGAGTGGTTTTTTACATACCAAGTACTTTACATGTGTTGGTATTTAATTGTCTTTAACGAATGGACTTTATTTTCTAGAGAAATGTTAAGTTCACAGAAAAACTGAGTGGAAAGTACAGAGAGTTCTTATATATGTCCTGCCCCTACAGGTGCACAGACTCCCCAACTATTCACATTCCCCAGGATGGTGCATTTGTTGCAATCAGTGGACCGACACTGACACGTCATCATCTCAGAGTCCATAGTTTATATTGGGGCTCACTCTTGGTGTACATTCGATGGGTTTTGACAAATGTGTAATGACATGTAGCCACCACTGAAATATCGTACCGAATAGTTTCACTGCCCCAAACATCCTCTGGGCTCTGCTTTTCCGTCCTGCTTCCTCTCAGCCCTGGCAACTGCTCATCCTTTTATCGCCTCTGTAGTTTTGCCTTTCCCAGGGGGTCGTGTACTTGGAATCCTGGAGCATCTTTTCAGATGGCTCCTTTCACTTAGTAATAGATATTTAAGGTTCCTCCACGTCTTTTCATGGCTTAATGGCTCATTTCTTTTTAGCATTGACTGATAGTCCACTGTTTACATGCACCGCAGTTCGTTTATCCATTCACCCACTGAAAGACCTCTCAGTGGCTTCCAAGTTTTGGAAGGTATACGTTAGGCTGATATAAACACTTGTGTACAAGTTTTTGTGTAGGCCTGTTTTCAGCGCCTTCGGGTAAACACCAAAGAGTGCAATTACTGGATTGCATGGTAAGAATATGTTTAGTTTTGTAAGAAGTCGCCAAACTCCCTTCCGCAGTGGCCGCACCACTTTGCCTTCCTTCCGGCGACGCGCAAGAGTTCCTGCCGCTCCACATCCTCGCCAGCACTGGGCTTGTAATATTTTGGATTTGGGCCATGCTGGTAGGCGTGTAGGACTACCTCCCTGTTGTTGTAATTTGCATTTCCCTGGTGACATAGGACCTGGGACATCTTTTCATGTACATACTGGCTGTCTGTCTTTCTTCTCTGGAGAGGTATTTGTGCAGGTCTTTCACCCGTTTTTGAAGTCAGGCTGCTTGTCCTCTCCCTGTGCCAGAAGCACGAGGAGACTTTTCTCAGATAATCACCATGCAAACCTGGTCGAGCTCCTGGAGGTGACACTAACAAAAGTGTGGGTCCCCACTTTGACTGAGTCCCCCACACTGAACCTGCAGCGATTCATCACTTCCAGGTTTTCCTGCCTGGGCACTGGTTGGCTCGGGGTTTTCTGCTTTTGGGTCGTGAATGTCTGTATTCATCTGTCTGTCTCCAAAGTCGGGGGGCAATGCTTTGATTTTGTACAACTTCGGTACGATAGACTCTGAGGTGATTCGGGGGGCAATGATTTAGAGAGGTGACCCCACCTCTCTAATAAGTCTGAAAGGGGAGTTGATTTTTCGGTGTGTTCTGCCTTTCACTTGTTAGGACACTGTGCTGGCTTCAGGTTCCCCGCCTGCTGGGCCAGCGACCAGAAGTGCTGTTATTCAGTTTTAAAAGAGGCCTGCCATTATACTCATCTCGTTCGTGAGTTAGAGTGAATGTGTGACTTAGTCTTCAAACAGGAAGTCCTTTGCCTCCATTACTAATTATTCCAGGCATC